>JAVIXY010000182.1:0-71160 GCA_033030565.1 Fusarium nematophilum
AATTAAGGTATATCTTTCTTAGCTATAATATATTACCTAGCTATCTACTTGTAACAATGTATTTAACCTACTTTTGCACCGTCCCCTATGCACCGAGTCAAACTATTGGGACCAAGTTTTACTATTAACAATAGCATGGCTCTACAAAATACCATTGAGATTTCGTAGTGATTGTTATAATATCCATTCCTTAACGATGATACCACAACCGGTCCGGAAGTGACACCACTGGTTCGGTCCGTGTTGATTGGTGAGCGCTTCGGCATCGACCATCCCGGAAGCCAATGCGGGAACCCGGGACTGGTAGCTCCGTGTCCCGACAAGGGTATCGGAGCACGGGACCGCCATGGAACCCGGAAAATACCGAGCTGCGGTGACTTTTATCTGAGATGCAGGATCCTATCATGCTGGTGGAATTTCACGACCATCTCTGGTTTGACTGCAACGACAGAAACCCTTCACCATGAATAAGCCTCAGCCTCAGAATCCCATCGTGTGGACGCCTTCAGAGCACGATCTCACAAAGTCATCCCTTGCTCGATTTCGAGACATTGTCAACAAGAAATACGGCCTCCAGCTTAGGACCTATCATGATCTTCACGCGTGGTCCGTTGACCCATCGACCGCAGGTGACTTTTGGATGGAGTTGTTCGACTTTCTCGACATGGGCGCGTCCAAGCCGCCAACGCGAGCGTTCGACCAGGTTAGCGCCCTGCACTCAACTGCGGACACGAACTTATGCATCTTTTACAGACTGGCAGAGATATGTATCCCAGTCCGAGATTCTTCCCCGGAGCACGGATGAACTTTGCTGGGAGCGTGCTTCAGAGCCGTGACCCGTCGGCCATCGCCATGTATGAAGCGGTGGAAGGATCTCTAGAAACCCGCGCAATAACCTGGGGCGGGCTATACCGCGACGTCGAGGTTCTCGCAGACGCCATGAGATCAAGTGGAGTCTCGAAAGGGGACAGAGTTGCCGCCATCGTCGAGACATCTGGCCTTGCCGTCGCCCTCTGCTTGGCAACTCTGTCCATTGGCGCTATATGGTCTTCTATCTCTCCTGATTTTGGGTCTCGAGGGATTCTCGACCGTGTTGTTCAAATCAGTCCTACTCTGGTCTTTACTGACACGTCTGTCAACTACGATGGAAAAGTTCGCAACATCATCCCTACTATCCGAGAATGGGCCAAGACGGTGTCGTCCATGGACAGCGTCAAGAACATTGTTCTTCACGGGGAGGGTATAGGGTTGGAATCTGAGTTCCCCAAGGCAATAGACCTCGGGTTATTCAAGCGGAGGAAAGCCGGGAGAGCTCTGGATTTTGAGAAGCTGCCGTTTGCTCATCCTGCCTTTATCTTTTATTCATCTGGAACTGTAGGCCATTCTTACTTTACTTTGAAAGACTGGACTGACTTAGTCTAGACCGGAGCGCCCAAGTGTATTCTACACAGTGCAGGAGTGAGTGCCCTCTAGCTAACCTGTCGGTCATCAACTTACATGTTTCTAGGGCGTCATGTTGCAGATTAAGAAAGACTACATGCTCCAGATAGATGTCCAACCGGGCGACGTCCTATTCCAATACACCACGGTCAGCCTATCAATGCTTCATCATTTTGACCGTACTGATGTTTCTCAGACAGCTTGGATCATGTGGGCATTTTTGCTCACAGCTCTGAGCACGGGAGCAAAGATAGTTGTGTTTCGCGGATCGCCTTTGTATCCTGATATCAGCTTCCTGCCAAAGCTTCTGTCAAAGCTGAGGTTGGTGCACGCCCTGGTTTCGTCATCTTGTCAGGCTAATTCATATATAGAATATCTGTCTTCGGAACTTCGGCAAAGTATCTCACCGATCTCATGGACAGCAAACACAAGCCCAGTGAGTCGCCTAAGCATGTCTCCCAGAACCTGCTAACATCGTTACTCACAAGGAGATGAATGTGATCTGAGTGCCCTTAGAAGGGTCACATCAACAGGCTCAGTCTTGCCTTCAGATGTTGCACAATGGTTTTACAACGTCGGCTTTCCCAAGAACGTCCATCTGATCTCAGGAAGCGGTGGAACTGACTGTGCCTGTTCATGTAGGCAGCCTGCACCAAATAATCGCCATATGAAGCTGACTGCCCGATAGTTGTAACAGGTAACCCCCTTACTCCCGTCCACGCCGACGAAATCTCTGGAAAGTCTCTCGGCATGGCAGTGGATGTCTTCGATCCCATCTCTTCGCAGGCGATATCTATTCGAGACAGCGACGAGCCGGGTGAATTAGTCTGCACACAACCTTTCCCCAGCCAGCCCTTGACGTTTTGGGGACCCAATGGATCCGAAAAGTACAAAGACGCTTACTTTTCCACGTTTCCCGGTGTCTGGACCCAGGGCGATCTGATTCGAATTAATCCAAAGACTGGAGGGATTCAAATGCTGGGCAGATCGTAAGTGCACCCGCCGCCAGATCGGAAGCAGAGGACTGACATATCTTAGCGACGGCGTTTTGAACCCATCAGGTGTTCGCTTCGGATCAGCTGAAATTTACAACGTCGTCCGACTCTTCCCTGAGGTGGAAGACTCCGTCTGCGTTGGACAACGAAGGCCGCAAGACCGGGATGAAACGGTCGTGCTGTTCCTCAAGCTCAAGCCTACCGAGCGCAAAACGGCACTCTTCAAAGAGAGGATCAGACGCAGGATCCAGGAAAATCTGAGCAAGCGACACATGCCCAAGTATATCTTCTACGTCGAAGACGTGCCGTACTCGAACGTGGGCAAGAAGCTCGAGATAATTGTCAAGAAGATCATCAATGGGCAGAAGGCTGAGTCGACTGTTGTGGCTAATCCGGAAAGTCTGGCTATCTACAGCAAATACTTTGATATCGAGACAGCGGTTAAAGAGGAGGATGTGGAAGAGCTGGCTAAGCTTTGAGGAGCCGGACCAATTCACAGAGCCCTTGGACACTGGATTTCCGATGCCGCATAGAGCACTAAGATACATGCAATAGAATAGGATTTGCATTGCAGCAGGCGCGCCACAAGCTGCTCTGCCTCAATCTACTGTACCACGACACGTTGCAATGATTGCCACGACGGAGCAGCAAGTCACTGGCCATCGACATCATTGCCCCGCCCTCAGATTAGCGGCCGGAGTTCCGGAGTCATCTCCCGGGCCGAGCCCGGCCCGAGCGAGGACCGCGTTCCCCGAAACTCCGGGATGGTTGCACTGCGTGACCTGGAGTCTGAGATAAACCCCTCCAGAAGACTGGTCGAGTGGACTAGCTCGCCTCCTGGAATCTGGGGTTTCCCTGATCATCCTTGGATCCCCCGCTTTACCCCGCAACTAGAGGTTCTTTTGCATTAGCTCTGCGTTGGATTTCAGCCCCGGTTGAATAGCTGTCCCGTTTAGGAACCAAGCTGATCGCGTTCCGCTTCTACTTAACACTGCTCTCACCATTGTCCCTGCAAAGAGATAGAGGAATTATTTGCCATTTCGTTTACCCAGTTGATTCCCCGTGCATACCGCATCTTGATCAGGCTACCCGTGTATACTCAATGACTGAGACAAACGGCCGGGTTGAAGCTAGCTCTGGTCCCCCGAGAGTCAGACGACCCATTGCATGTAACTACTGCCGTCTCAAAAAAGTCCGTTGTATGTTATCACTCCTCCCAGCTTGGCCAAGTTTCTCACTTGATGCCATCCACAGGCGATGGGCGACAACCGTGTACGAATTGCACCGATCATGACGAATCCTGCGTGTACGCAGCGCGGCAGCGCACCCGCTCAAGGAAAGCCGACGTCAACAATGCCATGGCAGAACGACTGTCACGTGTTGAGGCGCTGCTTCTGGCAGCCGACGACACTTCGTCGATTTCCACATCATTTTCAGTGAGGAGCGGCGGAATGGACTCCATGCCACGTCCCAGGCGAATCAGCACGAGCCAGCATCCGGTGCAGGACATTCAGCTCTTGTCCCCCATCTTCAGCCAACGCAGTATATCTCCCCGCGGCGTCGGAGCTTGTTCGATACGAAACCAGAACGCTGGGATGCAAGCCATACAAGTGGTGGATAGCTCCTCGGAGAAGGATTCCAGATACGAGGCGTCCTCTAATCACCTCTTTGAAACGAGCATGATTCAGGATTCTCAACGTCTTTATTCCGTTTCATCCCAGGACACAGTGGAGCACAGGCCGGCGGCATCATTAGTGCCAAGTCTGCCGTCGCCGTCGGTGATTGTGACTGGAGAACTGCTCGACTCTGCTGCTCCGCTTAGTGATCAAGACGTCACCTCTGATACCACGATAGACTCACCGGAAGCAAATAGTGTCTATTCTGGCGAGTTGGTAGGTCCTCAGTCTGCAAACTTAAAGATATTTCTATCGAAGCTAACACGTCCCTAGTCAAATTCAGAGTACCACGGTGCGCTGTTATTCTTCCATGTGACGACCTAGTCTGATCTAGAACAGGTCCAAGATCGTTTCTATCCATATGCTCTACCTCTGGAGTGCAGTGGGTGTGTAATAAGACCGGCGGACCAACATTTACGGAGTTTGCGTCTCGTCTTACGAGGGATATCACTCGGCGATTGAAGATTGATACAAAAGCAATGAAAGACAGAACGACAGAACCAACCCCTGAGATGGCGTGGAAGTATGTCACTGGTAAGACCTGCTGTGAGAACCGATTGTTTGTCAACTGATGCTCACTCCTTGAAGCGTACTTTGAACGTGCCCGAGAGGCCGCCTTCGAGCTCGTCGACCGTGCATCATTCGAGTCCCGCCTGAGGAGTCACCTTAGCGGCCAAGTCAAGAACGAGGATCCAGCATGGTACGCTCTGCGCAATGCCATCTACGCTACCGGATGCCGACTCGAGTTATCCAAAACTGGAAGCTTTCGAAACGCCTTCCAAACCGCTTGGACATTTTTCTCAAATTGCCTATCTGTCCATCTCGAGTTGCTGTACTTTCGTACCTCGATGATGGCCATTCAGGCATTGACGATAATGGTATTGGCTTCCTCCATGCCTGAGGCTGTTCAAAACTAACATGCTCATAAGGGCTACTTCACGGAAAGCATTGGAAACCCTTGCCTCGAGTACATGCTGTCCACAGTTGCATTGCGACTGGCATGCTCCAAAGGACTTCATCGTCAAGCGGTATCATCTTGGAACATGAGCCAAGCGGAAAAAGAGCTTCGAAATCGTATCTTCTGGGCTGCTTACTGCCTTGAGAAGAATTGCGCAGCCCGTTCAGGTCGGCCTTCGGTACGTCGCGGGCCCTTGTCTTCCCAGAATACCCACTAACCGTCTATCCAGATGATTGATGACGATCAGATAAGCTGCCCGGTGCTGCACACAGGCCTCGTACAAGACTCCCTTGTCCCTAGATACTCCCTTGCTCTCATCAAACTGGCGCAGATGTCCTCCCTGACTTCAAAGCGACTTACTTGCGTCGAGACTCAGCAGCAGTCTGCTGAGCTCCTTGTCAAAACAGTAGCGGAGCTGGATCAGAAGCTCAAGACTCTGGAGAGATTCATCCAACAGCTTGTGGATCTTGACTCTCCGTTGGAATCATGCAGGCCAGGTGCGGACATCGATTTGCAGCAGGCCGTGTACCTTCGGATGGCATATTACATCTCCGTGCTGGACGTCCACACACCTTTGACCTACCCGTGGTCACAGCGACTCTTCCACCTCGCAGGTAACCCTGATCTACGTGATCAGGTGCAAGCGTCTTCGGACATTGTTATCAAGACGGCGAGGAAAGTAATCCTAGCTACTCAGTTTGTCCGCCTTGATGCTACCACATCTATCCTGTAGGCTGCAACCCCCTTATCGCGGGCCTGACCTATGCTAAGTTTGGACGGTAGTATGGGGTTTCACGGTCCTCTGTATGCGCTCATTAACATGTTTATCCATATACTGGAGGATACACAGCGCTCCACGGTCCAATCCGATCTGGCCCTGTTTGATATAGGAGCCAGCCACTTCCTCCGTCTGGAGTTCAGCACAGACTCGGAAGTGTCCTTCCATTTCGCCAAAGAGCTGGCATTACTCGCTAGACGTGCAATTGATCACAGCAACTCGTCTTTAGAAGCATCGGTCGATAGCAGCAGTGTTTTGAACAACCCTCCTGGCAACCTGCTGGACTCCGAGGGTCGTGGAGTGCCAGAGTTCAGCGACTTTGCAGATCCTCTGCGGGATGTAAGTCAACCCCAGTCAAAGTCATGTGGCAGAGAAAGAACTAATGCCTTCAAGCGGTTCTCATCCAGCTTCTTGGACCTTGACTTTGAACACTGCAGCACTTTTCTTCCGACTCCTGACTTTGATGACTGTGCTATGAACTTTTTGTATTGAATCCCAAGGGACAATGATGCCTACACCTGCAGCATGGTAATTTCGAAAATAATAATACTGTATTATGAGACTATATTCGTTGCTGACAAAAGAAAGAACCGTTTAAGATATAAAAAGGGAAAGGACTAGTAGTAGAAGAAGAAGAAGAAAACATAGCTGTCTTAGTGATGTGTTCTCGATGGCTCGATCAATCCAAAAATACCAATGCCCCGTGGGCACCGCACTGCCGTCTTGCTTCATTCCATTCTTCTCGACTCACGGTTAGGTACCGATTTGAGCCGTCCAATTCACGAGGCTACCATGCTGCTCAATGATCTCTGCGATCTCCTCATGCCCAGCCCTATTGGCAGCCTCGGCTGGGGTCGCCAGTTGCAGCGCTTCCTGTGATCCCTGTGCGCCTTGTACTGTACGCGTATTCTGAATACTCCTCGCAGACGTTGCTTCCTGGTTCGCGCCTAGTTGCAACAGAAGCCTGACCATCTCCACATGCCCCTGTGTGGCCGCAATGTGGAGAGGAGTGTCATTGTCGTTGTTTCTCCGGTTGACATCTGCCCCCGAGCCCAACAGAAATGTAGCGACGTGGGTATGTCCTTTCGCGCATGCGTAGTAGAACGCATCGTTTCCAAAGTGGTCCGACAAGTCGAAGGCTACATCCCATGCTCTGATGAGATACGTCACAAGGGGCAAGGACCCATTCAGAGCTGCATACATCAACGGTGTCATGCCATGGCTATCGGGGACATTCGGAACGTTGGCCTGGCTACTCGAATCGTGCTCGACCATTGTGTGAAGAAGCTTGGCCACAATCTCTATCCGCCCTTGCTCTGCTGCCCAGTGCAGCGGCAGCTTTTCGTCATGGTCCCTAGCCCAAGGGTCCGCACTGCCGTTGAGAAGCAGCTCCGTCAGTGTTCCCGCTGTTGAGCACCACTCTGTTCGATGGAGCAGCGTTCTCTGGTTGTTGTCTCGAATGCCAACGTCAGCGCCCCTTTCCAGGAGTGCGTTTGCCCTGTCCAAGTAGCCGCCCGCTGCGGCAGCTCACAAGGGGGTAGGGAGTCTGTCATCGCACCGCTGGTTTATGGCGTCCTGGCTGGAATTATCCAGTAGCTGTCTGAACAACCTGTCGGTATATTCGCCATTTGCAGCACACCATAGCGGTGTACGGCCACGGCTATCGCGGATTAGTGGATCAGCTCCCCTCTGGAGGAGGATGTCAACCATATCGGGGTTATCGTTCCTTGATGCTACATGGAGGGGTGTCAAGCCCTCTAGGTCCTCCGAAGAAATATCCGCTCCATATTGTAGGAGAAGCTCAACGATGTCGATATTTCCAGCCGATATAGCGACTAGTAGTGGCAGAGAACCTCCGTTCAAAGGGAATGAGTCATTGGGATCCACGCCTGTATCTTCAAGGATCCCTCGTACACTGTCGAGTTCGTTGGTGCGGATGGCCTCGAGGAGCAGTTGTGTCCTGAGCCCGCGGACTTCGGGACCGAGGGCAGGAGGATCCCTCAGCGAGCTGATTGCTGGAGATGTGCCGGTACTGGCATTGTCGGATCCCTGTTCAGTAGGGGGGGTGGTTTCAGGCACACTCGTTTGTCGAACAATTATCAAGATGTTGTGGCTAGTTGTTTGAATTAGTATTCTGGCAGTACTGACGGACACTCAATGGGAGTGCGCCGCTCTCTCGTTTACAGGGCTAGAAGTTGCGGAGTACATACCTATCTAACCACGACGTCTGTTGTTGGAAGTCTTGAAACGTCCCTCTCAATGCGGCATGGGTCCGTTGAAGCCGGTGGAGGCTCGTGAATCGCCTCACGTGGTTCAAAAGTAGCTCACCTCGGGTTTCGGGAGGGGAGGAAAACCCCGCGAGTTCGTTCAGCAATGTATTCACTTCATTCATAAGCTCAAGGCAATTTCTATCGAGCGAGCCCTCGAGACGAACGGAGTTGAACCTGTCCTCAGGTCGGAGCAGTTCGCGACGCTGTCTGAGGAGGCCGTTGAAATGACGCAGTATTTGGAGAATCCGTTCGCAGTCGCCCTGAATCGCATCAAGAATTGTGTCCACACCCTTGTAGTGCCTTCTCATCCTCCTCACCTGGCCCAAGGCGCAGTAGAGGGTGATTATTGAAGCCGTGATTGAGAGCGGATCCATCCTTGTAGAGTTGACTGCTGGGGCAAGCCGAGAAAAGTGATCAGCTTTGCAAACGTTGCCAGAGAGAATTGTCCGCTCTTTATTTCACACTGCCTCTTCAATATGCCCTCTTTGTGATTTCCTCGCTGTTGTGCCACCACTGCGCTGTTCTTTGGAGGGCCAACGCCCAAGGCGCCCAACGCCACCGCTCACCCTAGTGACGCAAATTAGGTAACTGGGTGGCTGGCTGAAGTCTACATCCTCAGTTACTTGTTACACATCAAGATCCAGAACACTCCCTAGGACCCACTCAGAAACATTAGCTTCAGCAGCGCCATGTCTGACCGGTATTACATGGGGGGTCAGGTGCAGCTCCTTCGTCGATGGCCGAGTTGGGCTAGGTAGAGGTTTGTGGAAGACTGCGGCACATACGGAGATCAAGTTGCTAAATAAGATCCCACTCTTGACTTCTTTAGCAGGATTGGCTCTACCATGGACACACAAATTATTTATCAGACAGCTGGGGACTCCGTAAATAACATCTACGCCTAAACACTACGGCTATGACTTGTTGACTTAGTCCTCGGGTAGGTCTCTAAATCCAGGCTAAGAACAGCTTGTACCATTTGGTTCTGTCCTTTAAACTCTGGAATCTGCGCCAATGCCACTGGGCGAACGGTGTGGCAGACCAGCTAGGAGGCTGTGTCTGTACTCTCCTGGGTAGTAGAGTGGCTCAGAGGCGCTGTCAAATAGCTATATAGGAGATATCCCACCAGGCCAAGTACCACCACAGCCAAGATAACACCAACAGCAATGAGGCCCTTGTCTGTCTTTGTCAAAGCTGGCTTAGATGGGCATGTCGCTGATGCTTTGACGTCGGGGAAAAGCTGGCCCATGTTCTGCCTGGCAAGGGAAAATGTCGAATTTTCATAGTTGACAAACAAGTAGAGCTACTCATGGTTAGCTGGAGCGCCTCAGCAACAGAAACTTTCCAATTCGATTGCTCAGCGTTCGGGGGGTTTATTACCTGGGAAAGGAAAATCTTCCCCAATATGGGCCCTTCTAATGGACCTTCCTGTGCGAATACCTGCACTTCAGTGAGGCTCGAATTTACTCGCGGTGCTCCGTCTGTATCAAGTCCGCGGAGGGGCCGCACTGCGAGAAGTCGTCATGAGTAAGTGCCTGATAAACCCTTGGAACGCCGTCCGGGTTAGGGGAGGGGGTGGCCACGCAAACGTACCAATTTCGTAGGACGGTATCTCAACTGTCAATCCGTCGTTGATGGTGAATGTCATCGAAACACTGATATTGGCGGAGCTATTGTATACCAATCCTGGCTCGATATTGTAGAGTCCAGAGTACTGGGAAGGATCCATGAGATCTCCTTTACTTAATATTCTCTTGATGGTGGCGAGGTGTGATTCTGGAAACCTGAACAGATTGTCGTAGCTGTGACACAAGTTAATTGACCATGTTCTGATTAGGAGGATGGGTGTTGTGAACTAACGGTTCTATGCAAGCTGTAAAGGAATTCCCTCCAGACACTAGCATCTCCTCTGAGGGCTTGGTTTGCCCAACCTTGACCTTGAAGCTCATTTGCGTAATTTGGACCTGAAGCGGGCATGTACGCGCCCTCACCATGTTCGATTTGGGGATGGGGTATGTGAACCAACCCCCATCGAAGCTTGAGCCATCGTAGCCCCCCAGGACCAGACTCCCGTTTCTTGGGGCCTCGAAGCTTTGTGACCCCGAGTCGAGGCCCCAGGACTTGGCCCCAATCAAGCCTGCATCTTTCAGGGAGTCCAGCAACGTTGAGGTCTCCGCCAGCCCGATGTGGCTCATTGTGTGTTGTTGCCCCTCGCTGATTAGTCCTTCGAGCATTGTAACTGACTTGTCTCGCATCTGCAAGGAGGCCTGTATGGCATATTGGAATGGCGTAGTGGTATCAGCCTTGGTGATGTTGACCCATCCGGGATTGAGGTTGGAGAGGGTTGAAACGGCGTCAGAGGGTGCTGCTGGCACATCATCTCTCATGACGAACCCTCCTCTCCGAGACCGACACTGCGCTAGGGTCATCTTGATGGGAATGGAGCTGACGGTGAGCCATTCTTCGGAGCACACATCGCTGGACTGTACCAGGGTCGAGTTCACTACCGTGCTCGTCATTCCGCAAACACTGTCGGTTGGGCCAACGCCAAGCAAAATGCCGGTGGAGTGAACACGCGTCTGGTTAGTGGCTGGAAAGCTGCAGTTGCCAAAAGGAAGTCGAATCGTGGGGAGTTGACAGCCTTGGCCGCCTACTCCCCCTGCCAGAATGAAGACAGCTGCCAATATCGAGTAGCCAACCATGGTAGAGTTGGAGAAGCGTCTAGTTTCATTCGAAGCTTGAAGAATGGAATGCCATCTTTTGTATTGTGGTTGCCGGTCAATTCAGGCTCTCCTCCAGTGAGTGCCCTGCCACCACCACTTTGCAGTACTAGACGCCACAATTTGGGACATGCATACTATCACATCGCCCGGTCAGGGTGAGGGAATGTCATTGCTGGCATTTGAGAGGGTGAAATGTGTGTGAGGCATCCCATCACAGTCGTATTCAAGACACCCCCACCTCAGAACATGGTCCTTGTTCTTCGGTGAGAGCTTTGAGTGAATGTGGGCGGGACTAGTTAACGCCTCAGTACTTCTGGATAGATGTAACGGCTTGGAGCCCTTTGGAACCTGACTAGCTATAGCTTCTAGTATTTGTCATTGCCCCTTCACTGACTTCCGTCGGTGGCTGGTAGTGGCAGCTAGGGTTGCCAGTTCTATTCTGCCTCACATGGGCAGATAATTACTGGTTTCTCAGATTAAGCTCTCTCCTGCTTCATGGAAGAATTTAGCACCGTTGCCTCTTCCCTCAGTCCTGCTCCGTACAATTCCGGTCGTTTTTGGTGAGTGGGCGACATCCCGTGTCCTAATTTCTGCACTTTGACGCCCGATACACCGGGATACTATTTTGGGCTTCACCTGCAGCGTTTTCCTGGCGCTGCCACGCCAGTTTCAGTTGTGGCGGTAAGGCCAAGCGACGGTTTTGTTTAGGATCGTAAATGTCGTGTAAAATACATATACATATCCGTGGTCAAATTAACAGCGCCGCCTTCGTCAGTACAACAAGGCATAGCTAAAGCTTAACAAAGATCTTGGTTCAAGAATAATAACCGTTTAGGGATATTTTAAAAATCTCACCCTGTGGCATGCACACCAACACGTGTTGCAAGGCTTGTTAACCTGGCGTTGGCGGCCGATGCAGTTCTCGTGTCCCCAAGATCAGCAACAGCTGCTTAGACCTCTGGTTTATACTATCCACCGTGACTAGGAGCGCGTAATGAAATTATCTGGATAAAAAAATCAATGGGAATTCCCTTGAAGAACCGAGTCTAATAAATCCGGAGCTTCATATGATGTCCTGAAATTATCCATCAGTGCTTATGATAATGAATACTGAAACGGTTGTGCCGTCGCCATCGGGCAGCCAACTCCCGGACTCCCAGCTCCGCCCGTGAAGGCACTCGGACAATCGGGCTCGGTATCAGACCAGTTACACAACAAGCTCTTACTTGGCCCATCAGCGTGTGAGGAAATATTCCGAGTTCCGAAGGTTGACTTGGGCTTCGGCGAACGCTCTTTTTCGGGCCGGGCTCGGGATCATCACACTCGCGGCTTTGGGGCCATCGTCTCGTATAACATCCAAACTATAGTAGCTGCGACCTGAATCAAGATCCAGATCACACTCGCACCTAGATACCAGAAGTCCTACCGACACGGTTGAATTCACGACACACTGGGAAAAAAGAAATGTCCAACAACCCGGTTAAGAATGGTGTGTCTAGGGGCCGAATCATAGTCGTTGGGGCGGGATACGCGGGGCTGGCTACCGCCATCGAGCTCACTAGGAAAGGGTTTGAAGTTGAGGTTGTTGAGGGAGTAAAGAAACTCACAACTCAAGGTCAGTACTTGTAAGAGAGCATATGCCGTCGGTTCTAACGTCGAGTAGGCGACATTATTCAGCTCGGCTCAAATGCTACTCGTGTCATGAAGAACTGGGGCAACGTGCTTGAGGAGGAGACAAAGGTTTCCGGAAAGCCTTCGTCCATGAACATCCTTGACAAGTCGGGCAAAGTCCTCCTTCAAGCACCGATGCCTACGGAATTCGATGGATATCCGGTCCTCTATTCCAACAGGGGAGCCCTACAACGCCTAATATTTGATCACGCCAACTCTCTCGGGATCAAATTCCGATTCGGCGAAAGAGTTGAGTCGTATTTCGAGGAAGACGACTCCGCTGGTATCGTTGTGAACGGAGAACGCTTGCAGGCGGATGCAGTCATTGCCGCCGATGGAGTGCACAGCACAGCGCGGAAGCACGTTATCGGTATTCACCAGCACCCTCGTACCAGCGGTTTTGCTGTGTATCGCACTTGCTTCCCTCTTGATCTCCTAGTAAATGATCCTCTCACGAAGCCATTGACCGAGGTCAAGGAGGATACCTTTCAAGTCTGGCTGGGAACCGACGTGCACGCCATCTTGTTCATCACGGTTGCTATTCGCCAGGCTGTCATATTTTGCACACATAAGGTGAGCCGCCACAGTATCTCGCATCAGAGTGGGGTAGCTGACATCTTCGCCAGGATACCTACGAGGTCGAAGAGTCTTGGTCCAACCCAGGAGATATCAAGGACCTTCTCCAAGTCGTCGATGGATGGGATCCAGTCATCGTGGCCGCGATGAAAGCCATCCCGCACGACAAGCTCATCGACTGGAAGCTCCTCTGGCGCGACCCTATCCGGCAATGGGTATCCCCAAAGGGACGTATCGTTCTAGCCGGAGACTCAGCGCATCCGCATCTTCCCACCTCAGGCCAAGGCGCCGCACAAGCATTCGAAGATGCCGCAACCATTGGCGTCGTGCTTGACAGGCTGGGGAGAGAGGACATTCCCACCGCATTCAGAGCTTTTGAGAAACTCAGGTAAGACGAAAAGACTTGGTGGGGAGACTTGGCTGACAGATTGTGCAGATTCGAGAGAACCAGCTTGACCCAGCGAATGGGTTGGGAAACAAGACATCGGTGGCATCAGACTGACTGGGAAGCGGTTTCGGCCGATCCCTCATTTCTCAAGATGCCGCAGCCGCTGTGGCTATACAGTTTCGACGCCGAAGGATATGCTGACAAACGATTATCGGAGGTAGTCGAGAGCATCAAGCGAGGGTCTCCGTTCAAGTCGACCAACTTGCCTGAGGGACACGTGCATGAAGACTGGACAGTAGAGTCGATGATGGCGTTGGAGAAGGAGCAGGCCAAGGAACATTTCTATAGAGTTGCTAATAGATAGAGGATGTTGATGATGAAGCCTTGGTCACTCAGACCATACTAGCAGCCTTGTTGAAGGGCAATGACTGAGATATGGCTATTCCGTAGCTTAGTACAAAGTTGATTTGCAATTTTACTCTTTCCCATAACCCAAAGTCATTAAGATACAACTCCGGCAGTCACAGATACCTATTCCATCGAGTGTGAGCTTACTACATGGCGAGGTGGCAAGTAGTGAAGCTATTCAAGATAGCCCACACAACACTATCAAGGACTATACTGCCATTGAGTCCATAATTGGTCATTAAGTGGATATAATTCTAGTTGCTACAGCGAAACCTTACTAACTCGCCCATCAGCCTTTTTATGCTAGTAGAAGCAAGGCGGTTTTGCATACCGTCTTCAGGCTTCTCCTACTCTGAAACGGAGGAAACGCCTGAAGCTCGGAATGCCTGCATCGTCACAATTGATACCTGAGCGTGAGTTTCCATGTGACCAATATCTCATGCACAGCATTGGCACAGTTGGCAGCTGACACTCTCCTGGTTTGGATACAGGCTGAGTCCGGCCCGCCAGACCCCGAAGTCCGAACCCGAAGCCAATACCGGGCCGAAGGCTCGCCCCAGCCTCTTTGGATTGTCCGACCAGTAGTTTATTACCTCAGGGCCATCTTCGCCTTCGGATCATCAACCAACTGTAGACAAACTCCAATATACTAATCTGACCTATCCGAGCTGAAGCATTGCCAGCCAATATCCCCAACCGCCCTGATCATTACCATGTCTGGAACCATTGCATCCAAGAAAGGAAAGTCTGAATGGCATTATCTGGTAATGCTCTTCTGCTCTGTTGTGCTTGAAAGTTCCGCTGACGAGGCCAAAAAGGGAGACTTGACGACCCTCGATAATCTTCACTCAACACTCGGATTTCCCATGAGTCCTTACCACAACCCTGATCTGAAGAAGGAAGAGGAAGAGATTTTCGACCACTATGTGAGGTGGCAGGAGTTCAACGACAATCGATTTGCGACGAACCCTGAAGAAGGCGCTGGATTCTATGACCTCCCCAACACGCTTTACTACGACTTGATGGGCTTCATTCCTCGTGAGTTTTATGGAAGCACCAAGCTCGAACCTGGCTGAACATCTGAAGGCGGAAAGTTTCAAGAGCATTTCTACCACATTGGACGTGAGTATCAGACCCAGGTTGGACGTAACTCATACTAAATCCACGATCAAGCCTACTTTGCAAAGTCGACAATCGGCTACAAGGACATGGAGATCATTGCTACAGCGCCTGACTGGGGTTACTGCAACATGGAGCAGGTAAGACTGGGTTGCTTCAAGACACTTGAAGTAGAGTCTGACAACTTGTCACCAGCACTACTTTGGGACCTCAACCGATGGGCACGACTTTAACTTTAAGTTTAGATACACGGGCTTCCTGCACAAGATAAACGGAACTTGGAAGTGGATTCAAGAGCACGTATCGTTTCCGGCGAATATTGCAACTCAAAAGGCGGATTTTACCTGCAATCAAGATGCCGGGGAGCATCTCAAGATGAAGGATGAGGACAATAAGAAGAGAGATGCGGAGACGGGGGCTTTCAGCAAGTAGCAAGAGGGCAGATGCGTCCTTTGGTTCCTGTTAAGCATCGATTATTGGCCTATTTGGTTGCATGGCATTAAATCTTCCAAATTGCCCTACTGCGAGTGTGTTTGTGCACTGCTGTGCTGAGTCGCACAAACGAGTATATTACAACGTGCCTAAAACGCACTTGTAGATCACGCAAGTTAAAAAGTTTGCAATTATACGGTATCAATTTGTCTCGAGGTAGCCTTTGCTTCACCGCTACTCCGACGCCATCGCCTTGGCCCATGGAGCGCTATCCTATCGTGCAAAGGTCAGTAGATAGCTTGACGGAGATAGACAATATATGACGTACCCCCCAAACTTGGTACAGAGTCGCCTTTGGGTCACTCTCAGTGCCCTCCGCAAAGAGTACTCTGGCAATGAACTCCGCTACAGCCTGGTTCCCATTCTTAAAGTCGACAGTGAGCTTACCCACCAGGAGGATATCACGATAGGTGCTGCTCGCGGTGTAAACTCGAAGGACTTCATGATCTCGGCGCTCGATGTGATCCCACGCTGTCTGTCGGCTTTGGATGATAGCTGGAGCCATCAGCTATGCTTGCATCAAGGTTTTGTACCGCCATGTACCTTCGGTTCCCTCAGATTTTCCATGCAGGCCATACACAACAGCATCCGATGTGTACAGGCTGGCAAGCGTTGCTCCCGAGTCGGAAGCTTTTGAGTCGACCGTGGCATAGAGTGTGGCAAGCCAGGACTTGATTCCCTCGGGAGGAGGCAGGTCTGCGGGCCAAACGGTGTTTTGCAGCGCCATGCTTGTTGTTTTCTCGTTTCTGGAATAAATCTGAGTGAATTCGGTTGAGCAGCTATCGGTGGTAAGCTAGAGCCTTTGGTTCACCTAGCTTGTAGGTCCGAGCCCAGAACCAGTCATGGTCGTGAAATAGATGGCTTCCCCCCGCAGTGTGGGCAGTCATCCACTCTGGCCAGGCTTCTCCTTCGCTCGGCCACATTTGTTCCGGTCGCCTATGGATGACGTGTTTCGGGCCGAGTTGGTTCCCAAGCGGCCAGACGGGTCATTGAGCTCCGGGTGACCTGGAAGATACCGTGAATCTCCATCCTGAGAAGACTCATCAGGGCATTGTCTCCGCTCAGAAGAGTTAGGGCCATAAACTTTACATAGAAACTTGGGCCACATTAGCTGCTTGTCATGACCTCTCACATTACAATTCGATAGGGCACCATCTATCAGGGATTCAGGGTCAACGACATCAAATCACAAGGCACTAGTAAACGAAAGAAATCTATCTATGCAAGCACTAAATCCATCCGGTCTAATTGCTTCGGCCATCAGATATTCAGAGTCAACCAGAGCACGGCTAAATCTTAGCCTGCTTCTTCTCCTTGCCCATCTGCGCACGGAACTGCTTAGTTAGTTGCCTGACCGCCAGGTCAAGCAAGACATCCTCGCTTCCGCCAGGAATTCTCGCTCCAGGAACTTCTCGGTAAATCTCTGTATCCCGCGGATTAGCTGAAGGCCCAACTTGGAGGCACCATCTTTCACTTACTCTCGGCAATCTCTCCCTTGCCCGTACGCGTGTACCCATTGCCGCCAAACAGCAGAACAGCGCATCGTGCACACTCATCGAGGACGATTCCAGCATTAGCTTTGCACAAGGCAGTCAAGCCCCCGAGTTCTTCATCCGCTGTCTTCTTAGGCATCTTGGACAGTTGGTATGCGAATGATTCCACCCAAGACCACTGCGACTCGAGCATTGCGCCGCATTTGGCCAGCCGGTGACGTACAACGGGTTGTTCGATGAGGGCCTTTCAGGGAAGTCAGAAAGAGGATTTTACCCAAGAAATTGCTCAACTCACCTTGCCAAAGGCCTTGCGCTGAAGACAATAGGCGAAAGCAGAGCTCAAGGCAACTCTGGATGCCCGCGTCACGCCAACAGAGATGAACATGCGCTCATGATTAAAGTTGTGCATGATGTACTTCATGCCCTCGTTTTCACGACCAATCAAGTTCTCCCGCGGGACCCTCACGTCGTCGAGTTCGATGAAGGAGGTTCCAGCCACGATCTGTCCGGCAACCTTGAGTCGCCTCCTTGTCACGCCGGGCTGGTCCTTGAGCGGAACTAGAATCAGGGAGATGCCCTTTGCTCCAGAGTCTTCGCCACCGGTGCGGACTGCCATGGTGGCGTAGTCTGCCATCATTCCGTTGGTGATCCATTTCTTGGTCCCGTTGATGATATACTCGTTGCCGCTGAGTGTGGCCGTCGTGGTGATGTTGGCGACGTCAGAGCCGGCACTGGGAATGAGATTAATAATTTTCCTATTCAGATAATAGAATCAACCTACTCAGGTTCCGTAATGGCAATGCAAATCCTCTTCCGCCCAAGCAAAAGATCTGGAAGGAATCTGTCTTGCAGCTGGGAATCTGCATAGTGCAATAAAGGCGGCACACCAAATGCCATGCCAGTGGTGATCGACCCTGGTGGTCCCGCAAGTCCCGAGCGACTCATCTGTCGTTCAACATGGTCAGTATCGTGATAGAAAAAGTGAATGGGTAGGTCCATACCTCATCCGCATAAATCATGGTATGCACCGAGTCCCATTCTTCCACGGGCACCTGGCCAGGCATGTAGGTTATGCCCAACCTTCGAAGCCATTCCACAGGCAGCGGCGCCGGCAACGCAGGGAGGACAAAGTTGCCTTGCGCAAAGACGCCGAATAGGTTAGATGGCACCTCCTCTGCCGTCTCCCATTGCATAGCATTCTCGTTGAGGTTCTCGTCGACGAATTTGCGACAAGCTGCCTGGAACCTGCGATGCGAATCGGTGAAATACGGCGAAGGGGCGCCTCTGAGCCAGGGAGGCTCCGCGAAGGGCACTTGGTTGACGGTGGGGGACATGGCGCTGAGGTGGTTTTGCAGATGATTCAAGAATCGCAACAGTCGGATTCAGCAGTAATTGATGAGTTTTCAATCAGTTGTAAGCTGACAGCACATGAACGATGATCAGAGATGTAAACTTGGGATGCTCCAACTGCCTCGGCATGTCAGGTGCGGGGCTTTCCCCAGAAAAGCCATGCACGGTCTCGGCCGAGTCGCCTACCCTAAGCCGACCGAGGGTGTTTTTCCTCTTCCGCTTAAGTGTCCGGTTCCGGCCCGAACACCCCGGGCGTGCAGCCAGATGCTCGTGAGGGAGATTGGGAGTAGATTTAATTGCTAAACAAACCCTGCTCAAATCAATAATCATAATCTAAAGGTTTGGTAATCATCTTTGGTAATTATCTGTCTATCTCTTCTTGCATCTCAATCGCCATCATCCTATCCCTCTTACAACATGGCGCGAATTCTTGTCCACAAAGAAGTCCAGTCGCTAAATTACGACATCGGAAGAATCTGGTCCATAATATCCAAGTTTGAGGCCGTCAACACCTGGGCGCCAAGTGTCTCCCAATGCATCGTCACAGGGGAAGGGATCGGCTCAGTCAGGACCGTGACTGAGTCGGGCATCACCTTTGATGAGAGGCTCGAGGCTCTCGACCACTCGTCTCACACTATAAGCTATCGAATCTTGGACCCCACCCCTTTCCCAATGACTGGTTTTCATGGGACGATGCAGCTCGAACGGGGTTCTATGGGCGGAACGCTTCTGACTTGGACGGCGGATGCCGAGACCATCGATCAGCAAGGATTAGAGATCATTTCTCCCGTCATGAGCGCGTTTATCAAGAGGTCCATCGCTGGTCTTGAAGAGAGCCTTGCGAAGAGCTCGGAAGGGGTGTCTAGTCAGGGGTGAGAGTGGTAGGTGTGGTAGGATATGACATTTCAGAACTCGGGGCTGGACTAGGATAAGACCACGAGGTCGGAGTTCTCAGGCAGCATCTCTACTCGGATCAAAGGGGTCGATATTTCAGTTGGCAATGAATCTTAGTTTGCATTTCGGCGATATTTCCACACGGTTCACCTATTCCGGGCAACACCCGCAACGGCTGGTTCAAAAGTTCACGTGAGGCTCCCAAGTCAGTCCCGGAGGTTGAGATCAAGTCATTCCAAGGAACAGGGAACCATCCGGACCGGGTATCGCTGCCACTTCCAGATCCGTACTTATACATATCAGGCATGGTTGCAGTACGACACGAAGTGATGAGGGCTGCAGACCCAATATCATTGCACTGCAAACACCCATTGACCTCGGTAGATTGACCACCGTGCGGAACATGGCGCAAACAACCTCTCCTTCACTCGAACCCGCCTTTCTGGCTCGGCTGTATCCCGCACCTGACTTTAAAATAGGTGAGGCAACAGTGCCGCATCTCCTAAGCAATGTCCTTCAATTGACCACACCACAGGGAGTACTTCCAATGGAGAGATTTTGAACGTCGTTGTGAGTTTTCAAACAGCCATTACAGCCCTACGTGGTAACTGACTTGCCCGCTTCCCTAAAAGCCCATCTCCTCCGGGAGCCTCATGAGCGAGCCAGGCTTCAGTGTCCCCCTGGACGCCGAAATCGCGTTCGGATCAGACTACGTCCGCATTGACCCGTCCCAATCCCATGCTCGGATTCATGTCAACGCAATCCTGAAGTAAGCAGAGCACTCACAGAGGAATATTTCCTCTTGACTAATATGACATACATAGAAACAGAGACGGCGCCCTGATCACCTATTCTTACCGCGGGATCATCAAAGTAGATGCCCCATTCATGGCCATTCTGACTGGAGACCCGAATGCCAAGACGACGTCTTTTGGCAATGCGGTTTCGCATGTCACATTTCAGGCAGGGCCAGGGCCGTTTAGAGAGCTCGAGGATAGTCTTTTTGTTGGCAGCGCGCGCTTTGTTGTTGAGAACGGAGGCTTTTTCATAGAGACAAAGATTAGCCGCGTCGTAGGTTGACGTGCAAACCTGGACAGCAAGTTTACAAGCAAACTCGTATACTTATTCTATTTGATCGTGAAGGATTCTTAAAGACATCTTTGAAAGCCCGTGAAGCTGAGAATGTCCGCAGGGTAGTTAGTTCTGTGCCTTTGTTCTCGATTGGATCACTGTGAGCCCGGCAAAGAGGGGAAGTTCAGACCCCAGCCAATAACAGCTAGATCAATACTTTCTCGGCGCCGAACTTCCAAGCTTCGACTGGGCTTAAACCGCATGCCCCTCAGCACAAGTATCTGTACAAGTCATCCGTATCTGCCGGTCGCGTCCCGGGGTAGAAAGATCCCGGTTCCGCGGCGCTGGCAGCAAAGACAACCCGTGGGGCATCACCGCTTTACCCCGGACTGTCTCTGGTAGCAGTTGCACTGAGAAGAGAAGGAGTGGAAATAATATATAGCCCAAACACAGATTCAGATGCTGGGTATCGATTCGCTTTCACGTCAACCTTGACGCAAACCTCACGATTGCCTTATCGCCATCTCAAACATGTCAACCCAGAGACGAACCTACGAAAGAGGTCTGGATGAGGCGAGTCCCCTGCTCCCAAGCCAACGCGACTACAAGTCCGAACATGAACATCGCGATGGCACCGCCTCAGCCATGAGCGTATTCGGCCTTGGCTTCACCATCATGTGGATCCAAGCCCTCATCCGCTGGTTTGCCTCTCCGACAGAATTCCAGCCAGCGCCCATCCTGGGACCTGACAAGATAGAGCCGTGGAGGCTGGTGTGCCTGCGCATATTCGAAGCGCTCAGCGTCGCCGTCCTCCTAGCCCATATCTGGTACTGCATCCTTGTTCCGGCCTTTCCCTACCTTGAGCACTTCAAGCCCAGCGATAAGCCCCGTCGCTTCACCCTGGATGGCCGCCATGTAATCGGCGGGCTTGTTGCGCTCTGCGCGGACGGCTTTCTCAACTGCAACCAGTACATCTTCATGTGGAACTCCAACAGCATCAACCGAGGCGTATGGGCCAAGTTCCTCCCGTTCCACAACCACCGCTCGTCGAGTCGCTACGCAGAGAGCCTCCTCTGGGGTCCTCCCATGTATGTGTACTTCTGTGCCGGCTTTGGAATCCTCGGCACCAAGATGGCTACGCGGCTGAGACGTCGGCTCCCCCAGTTGACGAACGCCGGACTCTTCACTATCGTGTGGTGCATCGAGTTTGTTCTGGACTTTATCATTGAGAACTCGGCTATTCGGATCACTCATGGATACGGGTATGCAAAGACGTACAGGCCTCTGACTCTCTTCCCCGAGAAGGTCTACCAGTTCCCTATCTATGAATCCATCTTTGTCGCAAGCCTTGGCTGTATCTTTACAGCCATGAGGATGAAGGCCTTGGAGACGGGAAGGTCTCCTGTCGAGGCGGGGTACGAGAACTGGCCGGCACGTCTTCAGAATGCAGTCAGGACGTTTGCTGTTATTGGATTTTGCGCCGCATCGGTCTTGGTGCTGTATCATCTGCCGTTGAACTGGCTGGGTGTAATTGGAGATTGCCATGCCAACATGCCGAGCTACATGAAGCCTGGGCCGGTTGAGTGAGTGAGAAGGAGTTCCACGACATATTTAGCTTCTTTCATTCGTTATGATGATTTATGGAAACGTTTCCTGGAAAGAACTGCTGCGGTCGGGTGAACAAGTGCTTTGGGTGTAGACATTAGGCGGTCTATTACGGGAATCAAGCATTATCTATTGTGCTTTCTCAAATACATAGCGGTTCACAATGGTTCCAATCCCAGAAATGCCAACCTCGACAGTGTCCCCATCCTTCAGCCACGCGGGGGGCTTCATAACTGCCGCAACTCCACCCGGAGTCCCCGTGAGAATCACCGTCCCAGCCCGCAGAGTGGTACCCCGGCTTAGATGAACAATGAGATCTCCAACGCCGAATAAAAGATCGCCGACTTTTGCTCGTTGTCTCTCTTCACCATTCACTCTGGTGACCAGAGTGAGCTGATTCAGATCACCCACTGCATCAGGCGAGGCGATGACAGGGCCAACAGGGGCGAAGCCGTCGAAGCTCTTGGCATAGCCGTGTTGCTGTCCGCTGATTTCAGGAACTTGCCAGTACCGACTGCTTACGTCGTTTCCAGCAGCGTAGCCTAGTACATGATCGAGAGCGTCCGAACTTGAAGCCACGTTCTTGCAGTCCTTGCCGATGATGACAGCTAGTTCGCCCTCGTAGTCCATGTTGGCGCACTCTGGATGGATGATGACATCGTCAAAAGGGCCGTTGAGCGCGTCCGGTGGCTTTGTGAAGACCGTGGGATGGTTCGGTGTGGGAAAGCCAGCCTCTGCAATATGTGTCTTGTAGTTGAGACCGATGCCATAGATCATGGGAGCGCGTGGCAGGGGGCTCAAAACCTGATACAAGACAGTGGTTGAGTGGATGACCCTCATGATTCTGAGCCTTGGCTTACCTTTGCTATCTTTGCAGTTGTCCCGGCTGCTTGGAGATCCCAGGGATTATCACCCGCGTATACCGGAACCTCTCGGCCGACCAGCTCCCCGGATGCTGGCGCTTCTCCGTAGAGAGTTCGGCCATTGGGGTCCTGGAAACGAACCAAACGTTGGAAATTGCGCTTCATCTTTCTTTCGGCCGTTTCGTGTCTCTGGGACAAGAGTTTGAGTGTATGGAAAACGGGTCACCAGAGGTCTTGCAGCATTTATTAGTCGGTTCGGAACTTCCGGAACACAACTGCACTGCTCCGGAGGAACAAGATCATCTCCGGCCGGATCTCTCCACATGGATTCGCCCGGTCACTCACGGCTTTTCTTCTCTGGCTGTCACCTCTTTCGGCCACGCATATTCGGGAAGACAAGCCTTTCGGCTCGAAAATTAAAAAAAGATACAATAAGGCTCCCATCTGGCCTATCGTCATCATCCTTGGATTTGGCAAGATAATACAAGATGACACTTTTTTAAACACCCACGAATACCTTTGCTCATTCACTCGGGAGCCTTACTATGACAGTCCTAACCCAAATACTGGGAGCCAAATTACCAGGCCGTCGAGACCTCAACATCTAACATGCCGCCAGTTCATTGCGGTACATCGGTCCCAGTTCCACTAAAGGCAGCGTCCATGGTGAACATATTCTGCATCATCGGCGGTAAGAATGTGCACCAGTCTTCCAACCCCATCAGGGCGTCAAAGGAGGCCAACTAAAAACATGGTTAGAACATGTTGAATCACGCTGTGATCATCGTGACCTCACCTCTGTACTTTCAAGCCCGTGAGTCAAAGGGTTTTGCCCATCTGGTACCGCGCTACTACTCGCGGTCGGAGTGTTTGCCATAGTTTCTTGCTTGGCCTTGTTGACAAGGTCACGAGCGTAGGATGCTACTTCTCTTGGAAAGGCCAGGTTGAGCTCTGACATGGACATCCACTCCAGATAGCCAAAGTGACCGACCACGAGGTCCAACAAGGAGAGGTCGGACGCGGCCGTCGGGGAGAGCGGGTCCTTGATGATGCAGACAAACAGGTTAATCAGGCCGACTAGTGGGAAATAGAACGTTAACCTGCGGGTTTTTGTAAGCATTATAATATGCAGTTTCGGGGAGCAGACGGTTGGGGACCTCTTACCAAACGGGCAAGGCTGCCGTAATTTCAAGACGTTGGACCGCTAATATTATTTGTCTCGACGATTCAGCCACAGCTTTCGTACTTTTCTGAATCTGCTCAAGTATGGCAGGGCTCCTATTGGCGTGCAAGTCCGGTCTACTCCAAGGATAACAAAATACCCCATGAATGGCCACCACGAGAACATGGTAGCAAAAGTGAAGGAAAAGGACGTGGTATATCTGCGTCTCCGGAGGCAGATCCGAGGGCTTGAACGGAGCATGCGTCTGATGTACCGGATGTAGAGACTTTTCCCACTCGCTGAGACGCCTGTCCAAGTCTTGAACGTGGGCCAGGATCGTTTCAGGGGGGTCGTTCATTGCTTTTGCGCTGTTGAGTAGTTTTGATGCTGCAGACGAGATTTGTGCCTGGGCAACTGTTTTGGTGAAGAACTCTCCTGACATTGACGAACCACGCCTCATGCTAGTTGGGACAGGGCAACTGATGTAGTCATCGTCGATGGCCTACTGTGGTTAGAGAGAGGAGACTGGCTTCTATGGAATCCGAGCTTACTGATGGGATCCCTGATCGATAAGCAAGATGCTTCTCGTAAGAGTAGAGCGTCCACCAAAGCCTCTGTCTTATTGTGTCATCTCCACTTGCTACCTGGGTGCCCGGAAGTGTTCGTAGATGTAATCCCTTCGACTGTGCAAGTCGGGTGGCGTTTGAGAGTAGCGTATACTCGAGAGCAGGAGTGCCTAGAGCTTCAGCGTGGAATGCCTAGATCTGAGTGAGTACGCCGTGCAGTAGTGTTTGGGAAGATTGAGTCATTGGCATCAATCAGAGGCCGACGTACCATCAAAACCAACGCCTGGATGCAGTCGAGGTCGGTGGGGCCATACAGCAGTTCAGTGTGGACTGACAAGGCGTTTTCAAGATACTTCCAAGATTGAGCTCGTGACTGGGAAAAAGCCTCAGGGTTACGAGCTTCGGAGATGAGAAAACGACACCCAGACGCGTAAACCGTGTTTCTCATTGCGTACCATCCCTTGCTCAGAGTATTGTCTGCGCCGCCTGCGAAAAGATGGCGAAGCCGGGTCTCAAAGTCGCGTCGATCTATCAACTCGAAAATCGAATCCAGGCAGTTTTCGAAATAAGCTATGAGGATTCCTGTTAGGAATCAAAGTCATCATGTTGCAAGTTAGGGCTCTGAACCTTTTGTCCACTTTAATGCCGTCTCCAAGTCTGGCTCTGGAGCTCTCACGGGGTCGATGACCTTGTCCAGGCGCTCCTCACGATTGATGGCTTTCGACAATCGCCTCGCGCTGATGAGAAAGTCTGACATTCCTGATTGTCGAGAAACCCATTCGACGGCCGGAAAGGTGCATATAGACAGGTACGAAGCGCATGTCAGGTCGTCATTGACCATGGCCTCCATAGCCTTGTCGGTTGCCCGACGCTTACTGCGATGGTTATTCTGAGGACTCGGGTTGTGCTGGGAATGTCAGTATATCAATCAGGTCCTTTGTAGACTGACCAAATATACCTCTAATACCACATTCCGAGCGCAGTTATCGGTAGTTGCAGAGCTTGGTGGCGAAACAGGCATTTGCAGCGAATTCGGACAACTCAGGGAACTGTCAGGATGGATCTCCGCTAGGCTACTAACGATGGACTCGGACGCTCTCCGACGCGACTCTGTGGTTGGATCAAGCGACGGCGGGTTGGGGAACAGGATTGGTATCTCCGGGCACGGAGAAGCCAAGATGCCCTGGAGATGATCCTCCTGTAGTGGCGACGTCGGTGACGCCATGTACTCGATGACATCTGCGGCGGCGCTGCTCGGAGGCCTGGAGATGCTCTGTGTCCACTGTTCCCTCGATGATGCGGCTGGGCCAACGTCGGAAATGCCTACAGACTGGGTGTCGCTCAGGGTGCTCTGGGTGGCGGCGCGCAAGAGCGCTTCCATCTGGGAGAGGCGATTCTCCATCTCTTGTTCGCGCTCCTTGCGCTTTCTCGTTCGCGGTCGCTTCTCTGGGAACACGCACTCCTCATTGTGGTCCTGGAAAGTCAGCTGTGCAATTCTGTCTTGGCTGTCGCTGTCGGACACACAATGCAGTTACCGCATGGTTGAGTCCCGCTACCTGCGCAAAGCCCTGTCAGTGTGGCCTTCCAACAAACTTGATCTGGCCCTTACACTTTGCCTTTTTGATCCTGCAGTACTCGCAGGCAAGGGAGCATTTTGTTGTTTCGCGTTGGGTCGACATGCGAGCCGTGGGGAGCACAATCGGGCGGAAAATAGAGTCTTCTCGTGAAGGCAATCAAGGCAGCTGGTGGGAAGGAGAAGAGGAACGCAAGCTCCATCGACGCCAATCTTTCATTGTTTGCGACGCGACACGTGCAGATTGCATCCATCACAAAGACCGTCGGAGTTCTGCATGTACCGGTACTGGGTGTCTCGAACGGCGTTCTGGGCCACTACACCTCCCTTCAAGCAACCTACCTTCTCAGAATAGAGGGATAAGAGTTAGCAACATAAGGTGTGGAGAGAAGAGATGATTGAATTGAGCTGCTTCTTCTATCTAAGGGAGCGACGAAGGTCGGTCTCTTATACCTATGTGCAATCTGCCGATCTCATAGGCAGCAGCCTGCTGCCTGATGCTAGTTGTGGTCGTTCACTCTCGCCGTGAACAAATTCACGATGATCGTGATCCTTGCCTCATTCCAACANCATAGGCAGCAGCCTGCTGCCTGATGCTAGTTGTGGTCGTTCACTCTCGCCGTGAACAAATTCACGATGATCGTGATCCTTGCCTCATTCCAACATACCTAGCTCTTCTTAGCCTCCAGTGTGAGCTACCTGCTTACCGCGATAGGTCAAGTTCGCCCTGCCTCGGCCATCAACGGCTCTCCTGCTGTTGGACGTTTGCGGGGAACCTGGCCAAGGCACACGAATGCTGCTCAAGTGCAAAGTCATCTCGGGGCGCTAGCCAATGGTGGATGGGCTTTGCGCGGGGAAAGCCTGGGGATGCAGGGATTCCCCGGATCATGCTAATTGCATCCGGAGCTTCCGGGAGTAAACCGTTCCGGCTTCCGCCTGACATCATGGCCCTGTAAGTTGAGAGAGTGTCAACTTCGGCAAAGCGAGAGAAGCTTCGTGCTAACTTGAGGCCCCCTTACATAAGGGAATGAAGCCAAACATGCTGACAGGTATTTCACAATTGCCGGAGTGGCTGTTGGAAGTCGGACCTCAGGGGAGCAGGGAGTGGCTCTTCCGGCTCCATGCCTGTGTAGACCCTTGTCATATCCCCTGCTTGCCGACCAGAGCGCCGCCCGGAAATTGGAGCTCCTCTTCCGGATACATCGATAAAGTACATGCACTGCAAGAGATGTCGTTGACCAGGCGGCCAGCCAAGATCAGCAAGTTGTAATCATATTCTCACTAGTCTATCAAGCACGAGTGGTTAAGATTGGACCCAGAAAGTGACTGAATATAGCCAAACCATTTACTCTGATACAATGGCACAACCACTGGGACACTTGAGCATCATCGTCATCGGCGCAGGCTTCGGTGGCCTGGCTGCTGGCATTGAGCTTGCCTCGAGGGGCGCCAAGGTTCGGATCTTTGAATCCTATCCGGACATGAAGAAGCAGGGTATGAATGCAGTAACTCCTAGTATAACGGGACTAATGTGCTGCACAGGTGATGTGATTCAGATACCAGCGAATGCGACACGTCTGATGGCGAAATGGGGCGACGTCCTTGATGGCATTGTCAACGAGTCAGCTTGTCCAGACACAATCGCTATCCTGAACAAAGAAGGCAAACTGCTTCTA
Organism: Fusarium nematophilum; assembly: GCA_033030565.1. NCBI lineage: Eukaryota > Fungi > Ascomycota > Sordariomycetes > Hypocreales > Nectriaceae > Fusarium > Fusarium nematophilum. Next base: position 27,748 of record JAVIXY010000182.1, read on the forward strand.
AATCAAGAGCTACATATTAACTTTGAGGGCTATCCCAACTTGTACAGCCACCGAGGCGGTGTTCAGCAACGAATGCTGGATCATGCTGTCGGTCTCGGTGTTGATATCAACTTTGGAACCCCGGTGACTGAGATATCGGAAAGTGACGATTCAGTTGCAGTCGTGGCTGGAGGAAAAACTTGGGAAGCTGACGCCATTATCGGTGCCGACGGAGTTCACAGCAAGTCAAGGCATCACATACTCGGTGAGACTGACAAGGCCAAGAAGAGTGGATTTGCCGTCTATAGGTCATGGTTTTCTCTCGACTTGCTGAGGCAAGACCCCATAACCAGGGAGCTTGTAACAGCAGAGAAGGATCTTTTCAAGATCTGGATTGCCGAAGACACGCACGCCATTTTGACTACCAACAAGGCTGCCAATGCGACAACGTGCTTTGTTACCCATAAAGTAGGTCATGGGATGCCTCCCATAGCTAGGGAGAGAAGGCTAACTGCTGCAGGATCTGTCAGACATCTCCGAAGACTGGCATGTCAAAGGAGAAGTCGATGGAATGCTGGCGTGTGTACAGGGCTGGGATGAGCAACTCCGGCACATCATTGAGAAGATCCCATCAGAGTGTCTCATAGACCACAAGCTTCTGTGGAGAGACCCCGTTCCAAAATGGGTTTCTGCAGGAGGCCGCGTCTGTATTGTAGGAGATGCAGCTCATCCCCATCTGGCTACATCAGGAACAGGTGCGGCGCAGGCCATCGAGGATGCCGCCTGCATTGCAGTTCTTCTGCAACAGACTGGCCCCAAGACGGATATCCCGCTCGCCTTCAAAGCCTACCAAAAGCTCAGGTACGTTCTCGGGGGGCCAGCCTACGCTACCAAACTAACGCAACGCAGATACGAACGGACGAGCCTAACCCAGAGGATGGGATGGGAGACGAGGCATGTCTGGCACCAGACAGACTGGGAGGCTGTGGCTGCCAACCCGTCCATGCTGAAGTTCCCCCAGCCTGCATGGTTGCTGGGGTCAGATGCATCCAAGTACGCCGAGGAGAATTTTGAGGCCGTCAAGTCCCACATTCAGAGTGGTACTCCCTTTACTTCGACCAACGTGCCTCCTGGACATGTTCATAAAGATTGGACCATTGAGCAGATGCTAGCGCATGAGGGAAAGGCTGTCGGAAACGAATTCTATCAGACCAGGGATTGAGTTGATGGAAAGTCTGAACATTAGAGCAGCAAATAAAATAGTCACTCATTGCTTTCCCTCAAACTATACCCACCGACTACTTAGATAATTAATCTATTCAATCCCTTGGTGGGTGACCTACTTGCGGACCGCCGGACCTGCCTCTACAGTCCATTGCTAGCAAGCACTAGTGTACCGAATCAATGCAGGCGAGTGAAACAAACAGGTAGAACATGAGAGCGTGATTCCTATTATCCATGATGATATGTGTATTGTGATACAAAGGGGTGGGTGACGCCGAGTTTATTGACATGTACGTTTGAAACCACCAACAGATGCCTCCTCTCGGAACTGGTATGCCACTTGGTGATGTGCCTTCTCCTCTGTGCAGTAGACTGTGTTGATTGCCATTTTAGCCCCTGCCCTTTCTAAATGATTGCTCTTCTGATAGATAGACATAGGTACCATGTTTCCATACTCGACTACTTGTCTTCGCCAAAAACCGAGTTAATAAACTCGGGCGTAAAGTTCCCTTCCGAGTCCAGGTTCTTCTCAGACTCCTTCCAAAGATCTAGGATGAGCTGCTTACGCTCTGCAGAGCGTGGTTCAATTGTGCATCTGGAAAGCTGTCAGCACTTGTCATCGAATGCGTGTGCAAATATCTCACTCAAAATCCTCCGGTCTCACAATCAGACCTGGGGTCACAGCATCTCGATTAATCGGCACGGGAGCGCCGTAAGAGTCTCGGGCAGGACTAATGGTGAACCCCCATAGGATTCGAGAAATGGCGAGGAACAAGTTCCGCTCCGCAACGTGGAAACCAGGACAGACTCTTCTTCCTGCGCCAAACGTGAAGTGAAGGCGTTTGGGCGAATCCTGGCTAATGGCATTATTCTCCGCCAGTGTTGTATCTCCAGTCTGTCGCATGGGGTCAAACTGTCGCGACTCTTTGAATCGCTCATGATTCAATGTCCAGACCTTCGAATCCCAAGTTAGCTAACTGTGACGACATGCATCCAGAAGACAGCACAAACATTCATCATCACCATCGAACCCTTGGGGATCTTCATGCCGTTGTACACGTCGTCCTGCTTGGCTGAGTGAGGAACGGCAGCACTGAGCGGACTCGGGGCCCCTATTCGCCTGTCAATGCCCCTTCTTGGTTTGCATGTCGACTTGAAATACTGACATCTTAAGGTCTCTTCCACAACCCCCCGCACACAAGGCAAATCCTTTCGGTCATCCCATGTTGGAAGCCGGCCGTTGCCGATGATGGAGTCAATTTCCTCTTGAGCCATGGCCTGAGCTTCTGGGAAAAGAACCATGGCCTACTTAGAGGTCAGCACCAATGACAAACAGCTCTAAACTTTAGAGGCACCTTCATGAAGCCCAGTATCGTGTTGGCCGAGGTATCCCTTGGACGTTCCCATTAGCCACGGCTGTTTTTCACAAGATAGAAAAGGGATCTTCACATTGCAGCCCCAAAGCCATGAGCCGCGTTATGGGCTATCTGTCGATCATCAAGCCTGTCTGCATCGTTATCCAGCAGCATATCACGGATAAAACCTGAGAACGCTGTCAGCATCACCTTTACACTGCGGGTCTGTTAACGAACTGGGATAGGCATTCCCTGCAGCTATCTTGTCCTTGGCCCGATTAAGCAGCTGGGTGAAAACGCGGTTCTCCAACTTCTGGAGATCGCGCAACCTTCTTTTATTCGGCAGCATCCAGTCGGGGAGCAGGCGGTAAAGGGGGCGTAGGAAGCCGTAAAAGTCCACCAGCTGAAAGTTTGCAGCTTCGGACGTCACGTCCATCCACTGTGATTATTAGAGACGGCATCACCATGACCCTGGGAGACATACTTCGAGCAGGTCCTTCACGTAACCTGTGTTGGTCGCCGGAGTTCTCCAGCCGTAGAGCAACGCCGTGGAGATGCTTGCCGTATATCTCTGCACATGCTGAACCCAACTCTCAGGCCGTAGAGCGAGATCGTTGACGAGCTGCAAGCTGTCAAATTGCTGGGAGGAAGCGGTGAGAAAGTTGTCCACACTTTGGGTTGATCCATCGACTCACCTGGTATGGAAGATATCTGTCTGCTGACTTGACATTAAGACGGACGTGGTACATTTTCCTCTGTCTACGCCAGACATCATCGTTGCTAAGCAGGATCAGTTACCGAAGCATCATTCTCGGACAGCTCGGCCCATACTCCCGAAAGGCAATGTTGAGGTTGCCACCAAAGCTCCTTATGTAGAGATCAGGGCGACAAGAGTAGTTGTTGCTCCTCTTCTCTATCAAATCTCTGACAACCGCGGGATCATTGAGTAGAAATAGGTTCTGTCCTCCCAGTTTCATGGTCATGATGGGTCCATCTCCCCGCTTGTTAGCATATTCTCCTGGGCATGGCGAAGGCTCACTAACATTGTCGTGCCAATTTCTGAAACTCTAGATGGAAGTTCTTAGTCGGCATCTGGTGCAAGTTGCCAAGAACAGGCAATGTCGGAGGCCCTAAAGTGGTTGTCAGCCACCAGTCTTTCAAGTCAAGCGGCATACCTACCTGGCGGGAAGCTCTTGGGTCTACTTCCATACTGTAGAACCTTCTTTGCAAGAAGGGCAAAGCACAAGGCTGCAAGAGCGTAGTAAAACAAAGGAATATTCCCAGCCATGGTGACGACGATCGGTGACGATGAGATCTGGAAATGCTCGCCTAACAACTGCTACGATCTGATTTAGCACGTTGGGTTATTAAGATGATTGCCTCTGTACATTCTGGTCGGCAAATCCCATTCCCTAGCTGCGGCTTCATGGAGCAGCATGTGCAGGGAAGCCGGAGTTTGGGAGAAAGAGATCCGGCCTCCGCGGCGTCACAGGATGGTTGCTCCGTGGAGGCCGGTCAGTGTAGAGCGACAGTGCTTTAAATGACCTCGCCAGATTTTCGATACTATGGAGACAGGGCAAGAAGCAAGCAGTCAAGTAATCGAGCAATCAAGCATCGCAAGAAAATTCAGCACAGCGAATTCTCCGTTTACGATGTCGTGGAAGTTCCCCGTTCAAAACAAGATCATTGTGGTGACCGGCGGCGGATCTGGTGAAATTCCAACCCCTAGTCCCTTTTCCAATGGCTAATGTCGTTACCGGCTGCAGGCATTGGACTTTCATACGCCCTCTTGGCCCAACGGAAGGGGGCTAAGTCTGTGTTGATTGCAGATATCAGCCTCACTGACGATGCTAAGCTGGCCACAGCAGACCACGCATCGATCGAATTCATCCAGTGTGATGTTACGAAGTGGAGTGACCTGCAGAACCTGATCAATGTATCCCTCGACAAGTTCGGTGATGTTCCAGATGTATTTGTTGCGTCTGCAGGAGTTTTTGAGCCCGTAAGAATTCCTGTTACAGCCAAAAACAACCGACTAAATAGAATGCTTACACGGGCAGCCCTACTCAAACTTCTGGGATGATCCCGAACCCCTCGAGAGCAATGGTTACAAGCACGTCGACATCAATGTCAATCACCCAGTCAGTATCAACTGTGAGGTTCTATGAAGCATCTCCTAACTATCTTCTATAAGATCAAACTCACGAGGCTTGCCATCCGCGCGTTGCTAGGCAAGAACAAGAAAGGCGTGGTAGTAATCGTCGGTTCCATCGCCGGGTACAGCAAGCAATACCCAGCGCCCATCTACAGCGCGACAAAGCACGCCGTCGTAGGTTTCACCAGAAGCCTCGGCTCTGCCCAAGACGTGCAAGGCGTCAAGGTCGTCTGCGTCTGTCCAGGGTTTGTGCCCATTACCAACTTGTAAAGTCCGAATGGATTCCCTCACTGATAACGAGTCCGAGCAGGATTGTAACGACTCCGATCTGGACGACTGGAACTCCCGGGTCCGGAGAGCGTTTCGGAGTCAACACGGCTGTTGCCATTACATCCGACGAGGTTGCCGAGGCGATAGATGACGCCGTGGAGTCGGAAGAATACCCCGGCGGAACCATTCTGGAGGTTTCCAAGGAGGGAACAAGGGTCATTCCGGAGTGGAATATTAAACCACCTGGCATGATTGATGGACAGATGGGGAAGGGCACGACTGTCCCGCCCGAGGTAATTGCCAAGGCTTTGGGGCCGATATTAGCTCGCACTGCTGCTGAGAAGGGTCGGCTGGAGTAAGGGTGCCAGATGCATCTTAGTAGCGAACAAGATTAAATGCAATGCACGCAAAGGTTGCATCGGATGCCCAAAGTTGCGTTTCTCCATGAGGCGATGTCTTTCCCCGAAATATCCGGACCGGCCGGAGTAGCAACATCCGGGCCAACCAGGATAGGGCTCCAGGATCCAAAGTACGTAATTCCCCGATTGCGTTAACATCCATTCGCTTTCCGTTAGATATGGCGTTAATAGTGTGTATGTTCCTTTCATCAAGTTAGACGAGCGAATATCTGGATCCCAAGACCGAACCTCACTCTAAACATTGCTTGCTGATCGAGACACTCATCATGCCTACCACCACTGACGCTGCAACAAACGGTGCTCCAACACTCCGCACGCTTCCAGATGATACGGTGCTCATCATTGGGGCTGGTCCCGTTGGCCTGATGACTGCATCCGTGCTGGCACACTACGGGGTGAAATCAGTCATCGTGGAGAGAAACCGGGAGCCTACCAGGTAGATGAGAACACACCAGAAGCTTGGCTACGCAAAGCTCACAGCCAGTAGATGGCCAAAGATGGACTTGACTAATGCGCGGTCTATGGAACTGCTGCGTAAGATCGGGCTGGCGGAAGGCCTCCGTGAACGAGGTAAGAGTTGTTCCTGAAAGACATGGCTCCGAGCGCATGATTTATGTCGCTGATTGTCACAGGTGTACCAAGCAGCATTCCATATACAGTCCTCATGTCCACTGGGCTCAGCCAAAACTCCGCTTTCACTCAGTGGAACCACCCTTCCGTTGATGACTACAGGAAGGAAATCAAGGCCAATAATGACGGAACTCAGCCCTTGGAGCCATATCAGCGAGTGTCCCAGCAGATCTTTGAGACATGGATGAGGGACCTGTGCGAAGAGAGCCCGCTCATCGATCTTCAGTATGAACATAAGCTTGATTCAATCATAGAGATGGCAGAGGGCGTCGAAGCTCACATCACGACAACCAAGAACGCGGCGTCGTGTGTGTATCAGGCCAAGTACGCGGTGGCATGCGATGGAGCATCGAGCAGAAGCAGGAGGAGCCTCGATATATCTCTCGAAGGGGGACCAATGTAAGGCATTCCGCTCCATATCTGAGCTGGCTTACTAACCATCAACTTCAAATCTAGGCCAGGGTCTTTTCTGCTGATTCATTTCAAGTCTCGTGACCTCCAGAAGCTGCACAAGCAAGGGCGCTTCTGGCATCTCTTCCTATTCAACCAAGGCTCTTTCGGTGGCGCGGTCATCTCACAGGATGAGAAGGTTGGTACTGAAGCGATATCAAGTGTGATAGTGGGCTGACTTAAAAACTCCGAGAACATCTTTACCGTTCATTTCCCTTTGGGTCCCGACGTCGATGAGTCCTCCATCACTTCCGAGGATGCCGTGTACACCGTCCTGGGCGGATTACACGGCCCATACAAGATTGAAATCGACGAGATTCTCGTCCGCTCTACTTATCGCCCCAGCACTGCCGTAGCGAAAGCCTTTGCAGGCCCTGAACTACGGGTATTCCTCGCGGGCGATGCAGCCCATCAAAATATCCCCACAGGCGGGTACGGCATGAACACCGGCATCGGAGACGCTTTTGATATCGCCTGGAAGCTCGCTGCAGTCATCAACGGATACGGCGGTCCAGGACTTCTCAAGTCGTACGAACAGGAACGGCAGCCGGTGGCTGCTCAGAATGTCCAGCGAGCGGCGGCTCACATGTCGGTCCATCTAACCGCCGTCGAGCTGCTGGGAGGTGATGCCTCGGAAATCGACAAGGGATCCGAGAAGGGCGCCCAGTTAAAAGACGCACTTGGAGACCACTACCGCAATCTTGACGGAGAGAACACAGATTTGGGAATAGAAATGGGGTACCGCTACGTGTCTCGAGTCTGCATTCCTGATGACTCCGAGCCGGAGCCAGAATGGGACCCTCATACGTATCTACCCACAACATGGCCTGGAAGTCGAGCCCCCCATGTGTTTCTGAGAGACGGCAACTCAATCTTTGACCGTCTCGGTCCGGACTTTTCTCTGGTTGAGTTTAAGAATAGGGATGACCAGCAGAATGGTGGTGGTTTCATTCTCGAGGCTGCCAAAGGACTTGGTGTGCCCGTGACTCATGTGCCGTTGACAGGGGAGGATAACGCGGCCGGGATATGGCAGAAGAATCTTGTTCTGGTCAGGCCGGATGGACATGTTGCTTGGAGAGGCTGTGTGAAGAGTCGGAGAGAAGCTGATCGCATTGTAGAGACGGTTGTAGGTCGTCATTCCTGATAGATGGGTGGATTCTGAGGCCTTTGATATCTCGAGTAGTTGGTCTAGCAAATTTCCCCCCCAATAATACGTTGATATTTCACTGGCCCTGGAGATCTAGCCATGAGACGCCTACCAGGGAAGCAAGTTCACCACCAGGTTTCAGGGCCTCGGTTAGATCGATCCTTCTGACCAAGGTATGAGACTGTGCTTCAAGACATGAAAGGCTTATTGTGGTCAATTGCAAGAACGAGTCTAAGTCCCAGAAGGAAATAGATTCTAAATCTATCCAAGATCAATATTCTCACTTGTTCCTCCGCTTGCCCTTCTGCAGGTCCATGGCTACCCCTTTCGCCTTGGCCTCCAACCATTCCCTCTCGACGATGTCAGCATGCTCCTGGCTCCGAGGCTCCAAGACAGCTCGAAATCTAGCAGGAACGTTCAGAAATCCAGGCTCAGTCTCCGCCACGGGGTCTATCTCTCTCCCATCTTCGTCCTTTGCACGCTTGATGTTGAAGGCCCAGAGGGTGCGTGCCATGTTGATGAAGAGTGAATTCTGGGCGAGATGCATTCCGCTGCAGATTCTGCGTCCAGCGCCATATGCAAAATGGTCTCTTGCATTTCCATCAGACAGGTTCACAGACTCGGCACTGGTATAGGGGTCGGAGAGGTATCGAGTTGGGTCGTAGGTGTCCGGGTCATCCCATCTGTTGTCGTCGTAATGAATGGCCCTGGATACGTAAGCGTTAGTAACGCTATCAAATATCGGCGTTGGCATGGTACTTACCACCAGTTCAGCATGACAACGCTACCCTTTGGAATAAAGTATCCATTGTACCAGTCGTCCTCTGTGGAGGCGTGATTCATCCCCGGTTTTGTGATGGGCCAGAAACGCAGAGTCTCCTTGACCATGGCGCGGATGTACGGCAAGTTGTCCTCGTCAGCGTACGTCGGCATCCTCTCGGAGCCAACCACGCGGTCGAGTTCTTCTTGAGCAGCAGCCACCACGTTGGGGTAGATCTGGCAGACCCGGATCCATGCGTTGATGACAGTCGAGGTGGATTCACTTCCGGCCTCAACCAACCCACCAGCCGCATACGCAGCCTGCTCTTCGTTAATGCCACTCTTCTCGAGACCTCCCTTGTAGAAATCGCGGATGAAGCAATTCGGGGCAGTGCCATCTTGAATCTGTCGCACGAGGTCCCGGTAGAATTGGAGATAGACCTCGCGGTCGTATTCAAACCATTGCCGACCAATCTTCCACCAATTCTGGACAAGAAAAGATGGCAGACTTGCAAGCGACGGGAATGCATCAACTAGCCATTTCCCCGGCTCAGACATGAGTGTGAAATGCTCCAGAACCTCGTAAATCTTCTTGATATACGGATCGTTCCAGTCCGCAACGCGGTGCCCGTAGGTGACGGTCATGACAACACTGGCCGAGTATCGGCGGTTGATGTCGTAGAATGCCTTGTCGTCCTTTGCATGTAGAAACTCGTAAAGAACCTGCTTTGACTCAAAGTCTTGGACAGGCTTGTAGTTCGCAGAGACGTTGAAGTTGAGAGCAGCATGGCTCAACTTGCGCAGGGTCCTCCAGCGCTCGCCATACGGCATGAAGATTTCCCGGTTCTGGTTGGAAGTCGCCTCGAAAGCCATGGGCATCCTTGGTCGAGATGAATACTTAGATCCTCTCTTGTCCATGAGTTCTTTGGCGGCGCTGGCAGAATTGACCCAGATCCAGTCGGCTCCGCCCATTTTTGTGTAGACAACCGGTCCATATTTCTTTGCCCATGCTCTTGTGATGCGAGGGATGTCGTCTGGTTTGGCGAGCGAGGGTAGGTTTCCGACCAGAGGGTAACCTTTTGGTCCTGGCGGTAGCAGTTGTCGACGTCTGTCATATGTCAAGAATAGGTACAGAACAATCGAGGCCTAGAACAATCAGCTTCGCTTGTTTCACTGGCCGCAGGTAACTACGTACAATCACAAGGATCGGCAATGAGTATCTTCCAGAGACGGCCGAAAGAATTGCCTCGCTGGAGGCCACTATCTTGCCCATGGTGCGCTGAGAGAATATCGCAATGAAAAGGAAGATGGAAATCCAGCCCCAGGCTTGATTTTGCTGATATTTGTGTCGAGATAATAATGAGCATTAGAGAGAAAGATGGAAGTTCTAGGTGAATTTCGTGATTCAAGTTTACGAACAGAGAAATGAAAGCCGTGTTAACTTACTCAGTATAGACTACTCGCTCTGCAGCATTGCAACTCTCATTGATGGAACTCCGAGTCAACAGGCCTCGCTCCAATTGGCATATCGGCCCCATTGAATCCTCGGAGCTCTATGTGGTTTGTTCCGCGGGGATGATCCGGAGGACGGACATGCCAGGTCCGGAGCAACCTTTGAGCATCACCGCGGTGACAATTCTTTGGCTCCTAACTATTCCATAATCTGGTTCGGATATTTCGGCACTTCTCGATACTCTACTTGCATATAATTTCGAGCTTTGGAGCTGGTGACTGTCAAACCCTTCACAGCCTATTGCTGCAAATATCGTGCGAACAAGAACCTCCCCGCATCTTGGATTTGCTTTCCATCCAATTTTCACCCCGCATTATCATCTCTGCACCTTTCAAACCTCGACTGTTCCGTCGAAATCAGCCATGTTTGTCCCCAACACCACAAGCCGCCCCCCCGCCGACATGGCCATCCCGTACACCGAGCAACTCATCTTCACCATCGCGACCCAAATTCCATTCGTCATCTTCTTTTCAATGGGCCTTCGGAACCTTGCCGTGCACGGTGATCCAAAGGCATTGCTTTTTGGCATCGGCGGGTGTCTGGCCTCGGCCTTTGAACCAGTCGTCGACATTCTCGGCTTCTGCTACTTTCCTCGCGAAGGGAACTGGGTCGCCTTCGAGACATTTGGTAGGCCGATCCCACTCTTTGTTCCCGCAACATACGGCTGGTTCGTTGGCGGCATGGGCTACTGGTTCTGGAATGTCTTTCAGGACCCAAAGACCACGTCCAGGGATATCCCCGTGCTGTGGTTCAAAGCCTTCATCATTAACCTGGTTCTCGAATATCCGCCTCTGTACTACGGAATCTACACCTACTACGGCTATCAGCCCTTGGTAGTTGGCGGGTTCCCGCTTTGGTTCCCTGCTGTCAACGCGACCTCTCCGATGGTGACTGCAACTATCCTCAGCTTGATCACTCCGCATCTGAAAGGAGTTACGAACGGTGTCATCATCACGACTACAGCCACGGCCTATGGCATTGCGAACGCCGCATTTGGTGCTCCAGTATGGATGGCGTTGAGTGTGGATAAGGGTTATCACGTTACCTATCCGGCTGTTGCTGTTTCAGCTCTTTTGTTGTCTACTGGGTTGTGGATCATGTCTTTGCAGTTCACTCGGACGGCATCTATCAAGCTTAACGGTAATGGCGTCAGACAGGCACGAAAGGGGGCAATGTACTGAACGGTTGTGCGTCGCTACCTGGTTTGGTCGTGGGACACAAAGGTGGATCTCTCCGGTGAGGAGACTTTTTAGTTGCGAGTGGTATGAAGAATCAGCCTTCATCAGGTCTGGAACGTCAGGTTGGGTTATCAATTGAGGTTTGTTTCCAAGATTGCCTATCGGGATTTCTTTGGGTCTTGCAATATATAGGACCACAAAAATATATATCCTTTTCTTTCCCCTAAGGCTCATACGAACATAAGGTTGTCAACGCACCGTTAGAACGCCCAAGTATAAGCCCATCGAGAGTCGGCACTCGCACGGCTCGACTAAGTATTGCGCAGTAGCTAGGTGGCCAAGTTTATGTCAACCAATCTCATTCTAATCAAATAATGATATTCATTGCTAAAAACCTCAAGGTTAATAAACTATAATCGCCTAGTTCAGGCATCCCCCTTATCATCTCCCTTCTTCTTGAACTCAACAGACTCAGTGGCTCCTTGCGTCCCCGTAAAGTCTGCAACCTTTGTGGCCATATCCACCGGGAACGAGTAATGTTCATGGACGTACTTCCAGGCCCCATCCACCCTGCGAACCAGAGAAGTAGAGCGGAACGAAAAGTCGTAAGGCGACCCATCAGCTGCCGTGCCATCAACCCGCTGGACGGCAGTGATGTAGCCAAAGTCCTTGGTCACTGCGGTTATTTCCACCTCCCTGAATTGCTGGTTGGTTTTGCCCAGATAGGGCGTGATGTGGTCGTAGTGCGGCTCGAGATTTGGCCGGGACACTGTTCCCATCAGGTCAAAGATGGAGTAGTCCTTCAACTCGAAAAAGTCCTTTCCAGCTGGAACGTCGGTGTGGCTGACGTGGTTGAGGAAATTGCCGAACTTTTTATAAAACTCTAGAATCTCCTCTTCCGTGGATTTCAGTGCCTCATCATGGAACTGCACGCAGTGTCAGCCAACGAGAAACATCCTATGAGGATTGAAGCTTCCGGGCTCACTCTGCTCGGTGGGTTGCTCAAATCCTTGTGGAGAGCGTCCACGGTAGTGAAGTCAGTCTAAGAAGAATCAGCAACTGAAACGGTAAGGGGGCCATTCGACTCACTTCTTTCTTCCAGTTGACCATTTTGTTAGTTGACGAATCAAGTAGCCGTAGTAGCCAGTTGTTGTGATGCGATAGGTGGCTTTCCCAGCTGAGGCAGTCTTCAAGGTCGCGTTACATTCGGTCGTGGTGAGTGTTTTCATCATTTTGATCACACATGTAAGCTCCATTCCGGGCCGCGGATTGATCCCAGCCGCAGATGTTCCACTCCCGGGTGCAGGAGTACAAGACAGCCCGCATGCCACGGCCCGGAATGTACCAAGAGATGGTGGCTTTGGATTCTGCAGCTGGACCTCGCGTGAAATACCAACGCAAGCTGGCTAAAAGCCGTATTGTCTAGCTATTGGAGTTTGATATTGAGTACCATCCCAGTAGCTCTCGGCAACTTCCACGGAAATACAATAACGTTAAGAATTTCTCTTTATCGAGGCATGATTCTTTCAACGCGGTAACTATCATAAGAAGCTTACGCAATTAATGGCTTTGCCCTACTTGCTTTGTCCCTGTCTGATGTCAAACCTTCCAATGAAGATATGAAATGTTGCCCTAAAACAAGAAATGGGTCAGACTGGAGATTCACATACGTATTTCACAGCAAAAGGAATACACAATGGTCTATCAGATGACAAGGTGCAGTCATAATTCAATGAAGCGAACTATTTGTTTGAGGCTAATTCTCCTCTATCAAACCCATACAGAGACAAGTCAATCAGCCCCCGCTATAGCATCCCTTAATTCACCAGTACATCATAGCTGTCTCTGATGTCTCTCGGCGGGGGTTTAGGTATGCTATCAAACCCCCGTGGGCCAATATTCGCCCTCTTCTTGATCGATGCTTCACTCTCCCCAGCCTTCAACCTCCGAATCACATCCTCAGGATCAAAGTCAACACCGAGGGGGTTCTCGGCATACTCAGGGGACGCCATCATCGCGCTGGCAGCTTCAACAGTGTCAAAGTTATCCACCTGTGTCTCCAGCTGGTTTCCATCGGGGTCCTGGTAGTAGATGCTGGTGGTTGGCCCGTGGTTAATGCACCAGATGGGCAGAATTCCTCTGGCCTTTCGTTGCTGGTAGGCAGTCAAAAGATCATTGAGGCTGTCGAATTGGAAGGCGATGTGCTCCAATCCCGCCGAGGTCGGGACTTTCTCCGTAGTTCCGGGGACATTGCCGATGGCGAGACGATGATGCTCCTCGTCGTAGGTTAGAAAGGCGAGCTGTTCATTCTCAAAGGTGGCGTGAGCTCCGAGAAATGTCTTATAAAATGCCACCATGGACTTGTAGTTTGAGGTTCGTAAAACAACATGAGCCAGGCCTTTCGGCGGCAGAACTTTGCTGGCTGAGGCACTGTCGTTGGTCATTGTGTGAATAGGTCAAGTAGACTTGTGCCCAGACGCGATGAGGGGTGTGAGCAGTATCACGCTTCGGTTGGCTTAAGAAAGACACATGTGAAGACTTTAGCCCCAAAAATACCTTGATGCAAGCGGGGTGTTATCATGGGTATGACTTGGGCGAGGGCGGCTTGATGCTTCGGGAACACTTGATCCACCGCTCGGGACTCCGGAGTATACGGCTCCGGGCTCCGGGCCGGCAGCCAAGGTGGGTCTAAGCCACGACCGGTCTCCGGTTGGTGGATACTCGGTGCGGAGCGGGTGCGAGTTTTGTTCCGATTGGACCTCGGCCGAATTTTAATTCACACCTTTTCGGGCCATCGCATAGCCGATGGGCCAATTGTTTCTCCGTGCAGTCTGACAGTCCGTTTCCGAGAGTGAGACTGGACTCGTTCATCCGAACCCTCAGCCTTGCACCTTGGCCGTCCAAATATCGGACAAGGCTTCCTCGATTTATTCCATCAACAGCCCCACAGCCTCTCCCAGGAAAGGAAAAGCCATTCCAAGATCCAAACATGTCGTCACTCACTCTTGAGCCAAAGCAAACCGGGCTCCAGGTCAAACGTGGGCAACGGGCACCCCTGGCCTGCCTCCGCTGCCGGTATCGAAAGGTCCGATGCGACGTCGCCAAGAACGGGCAGCCTTGCATGAACTGCAATCTTGACGACCACAGCTGCGTTGTTACCAAGAGAGGCTCTCGATGGTACGCTTCGACATCCATCCCTATGTACTACAGCTAACGCTGTTTGATCAAGCCCCTCAAAGAAGCCTTGGCGTATTCGAGGCTATTCAAAGGACAGGAATGACAGCGAACCTAAAGACACGCAAGAACAGCAGACGTCAGGTACATCAGTGTCACAGACTCCTCAACAAACCCCAACCCAACTGAAGGAACGAGGCACCGAAAATGTCCAACGCCAGTCTACCGGCCGAGCAGATGCTTCACCCATCCAACCTGAAGGGCCAAGGTTCATCTGCGATGTGTCAGAAACCGGCAAGTCAATTTTTCTATCCCTCGATGGCTGTACACTAATACTCGACGGCCAGACAAGACATATGCCGACGACCTCTCAACCATCTACACCAAACCGACTTTGGAATACCCTGCCCGCCCATCGAATATGGTTGTGTATTGCACATACTCATTTGTTGCGCGGGCCAACGTCTTCTACACCCCTGTTCAGGACATACAGTTCCTTGACTCAGAAGGCTGCTTTCAGCTCCCGGAACCAGTCATTCTAGATCAGTTCTTGCGGCAATACTTCATGCATGTCCATCCTCTTCTACCCATGCTGAGCGAGCTGGACTTTTGGGATGCCTATTCTCGTCCCAACCCTCCTGAATCAAAGACCGTGAGTCTGCTTCTGATACAGGCCATGCTCTTTGCCTCATGTAATGTAAGTCATATCATCCCGACCCTAACTCCTCCCTGGCTCATGACAACTAGTCCGTGCCGTTAAAGACCATCAATCGCTTGGGCTACACCAGCACTCGCAGTGCCAGAGCGGCATTTTATAGGAAAGCCAAGGTACGCCAGCTCAGTACTTATCCACTTGAGTATCCATCTAACAACCTCAGCTCATCTATGACTCAGATCTAGAGTCCTCAACCGTGGCGACAGCCCAAGCCGCGCTCCTGTTGACCTTCTGGACTCCTCCCCTGAAAGCAGACTCCAAGCCCAACACGATGTGGCTCATGATCGCCATCGAGAACGCCAAGAGATCACAGGCGGACCGCTATTCAGATGTTTCAAACTTGACCTCGGTCCACGTCGACAGTAGACACTCTGCCCTGAGACGACTCTGGTGGTGCTGTATCATCCGCGACCGCATCCTTCCGCTGGGCTTGCGGCGCAGCATCCAGATTACCCCTGCGCATTTTGACTTGCGCAAAAACATGCGGCTTGGATGCATGGAGCTACAGGCCGAGATTCGACGTTCCAGAGTATACTGCGAAGACACGAGGGAAGGCTTGGCAACCATCATCGAGGAGATCGTCAAGCTCTCCATCGTGCTGACTGACATTCTACTCCTGGCATTCCCGTTGAAGAACGCCGCTGATCAGTCCAATGATACCTTGCCCCAGCTACACGAGTGTAAAGAAGCACTGTCAGGATGGTATAACGCCAGTCCGTTCCGCAATACCAACGGAGCCACTGTCGGGGCAGACCGGTCTGTGGTTTTAAACATCAACCTGATGTTCACATACTACCAGTAAGTTCATGGACACGCTTGTCATGCGGGGCTTACTAACACGTCCCAAGCTGGGCAACCATTGTCATGTGCCATTTCAACCTACGGAATGCTCAAGCCAGGCAGCTCGACCTGAAAGGAACAAGTGACATCGTTCACGCTCGAAAAGAGGCCCGAACATCCACAATCAGCATCGTCGAGAGTCTTGATCGTCTCAATCAACTGGGTCTCACACGATGTCTGCCAATAAGCATGTAAGAAAATCATTGCTGTGACCGTCATCAACTACTAACACTCGTCAGTGTGGCTTATGCAGCATTCCCTCTCGCCGTTCATATCTTTGATGTCGCATGCTCTGATGCTTCAAGGGCCGAATTTCTGGGAGATAGTGAACAGAAGCTTGTCGTCGAGCGGCGCCTCAGCACTCTGATCCAAGCGATGAAGATCCTGCATGAGCAGTACGACGGGGTTGAAGGAGTGGTCAAGACCATCCGACACATCGTCGACTATGTCCACTCATACATGCCCCAGTCTGTCACTGAAACGCAGCTTTCAGGTGATCCTGACTTGGCATTACGCGTGTCACTCGCAATGGATTGGAGCCTGAGCAGCGGTAGGCCCTCGGATGGCGAAGACTTTACCTCATACTTGGGAGCACTATTCCATCAACCATCTCGAATCAACTTGCCCGTGTCTCCAGTTGAGACGGATGATGGGCAACAAGAAGACACCACAGAAGGCGAATCCAATGGCCCCGTCCTTACAGCAGCAGAACAGCCAGTATCAGATTGGATAGTGACTACGCCATCATCGTTTGTTGAGAACATCGAGACTGCAGAGTCGGAGCCCTTCTTCGGCTCAAACGGCTGTCCCAAAACACCTATGGCAAGAGACTATGGGCAAGTCTGGGGTGAAGAAAGCGACCTTGAGAGGAGGATTAACGAGCTCCTGGAAAACCATGGCGAGCTAAACTTTGATGATTTGTTGATACCAACATAGCAATGTGTAGTCTCCTTGTCGAGTTATAATTTAATGCTTCTAAAATGCGGGCATATCCTTTAGCAACACTTGGCTTCATACAGTTACCAGGCTTGTAGTATTTCGTGATGTATACTTGTCCGAGTGGTGTGCGTCTTTCAAGAACCGAGATAGGAGGCGTCATCTACAGGTCTTACACGCCAGCACTCAGCGTTAAACATGGATTCACGGCCGTATCCGACAGACATGCTGGATGGCGTTCCTTCCGCTACCTCTGCCCGTCTTGTTCACCCTGAAACTGGGGAGTGATGAAACTCTTGTCCTTCCTCTTCTGCGCCGCTCGTCAGCTTACATCCCAGGTTTCCCCGCTTTTCTTCCTTTGCCGTTACGGCTAGCCTCCGAGAAAAGATCAGCCTCCCCAACGACACCGGCATCTCTTCAGAGTTCACCTAACGTTAGAAGCCACTTACATCCTTGTTCTACCCCAGTCCCGGAACCAGAGCCGGGACAGCCCCAAGAGCGGCAGATGGAAATCCGGGGGCCGGTAGGGCTGTTACCAAAACCAGTAGTGGTCGCCAGTGTCACCACTACCAGTATCAAATTTTGGCCCTCGGTCCGTTTCTTATCGGAGCTGGAATTGACCTCGGCCCGCTTTAGATTCTTTCTCGATAGAGCTACGGTCCGTAGATCATCAGAGCTGGTGAGTGTAGACCAAAGGGCCGCTCTTGTGATAAGTAATTGTATCTTTGCCGCCAAGAATGTGTCAAGTCTCGAGCTCCCGCCCCAAGCTCCTTCTTTTGCTGCTGTTACGATATCAAGACCTCTGTTGGAATTATCTCTTGCCACGATATTTCACGCCCATAAAAAATCTCTTTGCTCTACAAGCCTGCAACTATGGGTGAGAAGGTCGATTTTAGCCAAATCGAGCGAGTCTCGTCGCATCGACTACCTACGAAGCGAGAAAAGGCTGCAAGACATTTCAAGAAGTTCTGGTGGGCATATCTACTTGGACTTGTTTGTATCATTGTCTTGGTCGTCCCCCTCATGTAAGTGGCCGTGACTGCCAACGCTTTCGACCCTCTGCCCCTAACCCAGCCCAGAATCTTCGTCGGAATCCCAAACATCGCCCAGGACAAGTTGAATGGTGCGAAGCTCGGTATCGACAGCTTTGTCCTTACCCACATGCGCGGAGATTCGTTCAACATGGCTTTCAACTCCACCATTCGTGTCAGTGGGACTGGAGGTATCAAGGCCACCATCGACCCCTTCACTGCAGCCATGTATCTCGAAGATCTCGAACCTCACACTCCCTTCGCTTACGTCGACCTTCCCAAGACGGCGGCCAAGTCACTGGCACTTGTTAACGTCACGCAAGATGTCAAGATACCCAATATGGAAGCCTTTACAGTATTCGCCGGCTGGCTACTGGGTAAAGAGTCGATCCGCGTCACCATGGAAGGAGACACCTCGTTCAAGGCCAGTGGTATTTCCAAACACTTTGGGGTGTCATTCAAGAAGACACTGGACTTTCAGGGTGAGATTATCGGCACAAGGTGACGCAGACACAGCTTCCGGGCTAACTTGTGTATAGCTGTGAACGGCTTCAAGGGCCTGAAAGTCACATCTGCCACCATATCCTTGGAGCCCGACGAGAGAGGGGACAACCTCCACGGATGGGTCGATGTCCCCAACCCGTCCATTCTCACGGCCTATATCGTAAGACAATCCCATATCATTCATGTACATAAAAAACGAATCACTGACATACCTTCCCCCTCGTCTAGGGAAACGTTACCTTCGCTTCCTTCGTTGGCGGGATGAATGCCGGCCCCGCGTACCTAGATAACTTCTCCTTATCCCCGGGCATCAACAATGCCAGCATCCGTGCCAAAATCAGCCAAGAGGTTGTCCTAGGAGCCGTCTCCCAGAAACCAGTTTGCGAAAACGGACTTCTCCCCTTCTCATTGCAGGCACAGAACGTCGTCAATCATGGAGAGAAGCTTCCTTATTTTATCAATTCCCTGGGGGCATCCAACCTCACCGTCACTCTAGATATTCGCGAAATGCTCCAACGGGATCTGAACATGACGTTGTCTTGTGGTGACGCTAACGAATAGGGCGCACCCGAAGGGATCTGACAGATCGTGTGGATCAGACTGCTGAAATAATCGACTTTGGTGGGCTTGTGGCGGGATGAATCCGGGGTACGAATAATGAGGTAGTCTCTCTAGGTTTCATGCTTCTGGGTCAAAGAATAAATGCCATCAGTAATACTTAGGAAATCACTGAAGCTGTAGGGCAACGATTCTTAACCTGCCCCTAATGACATGCCTTTCTCTGTCTCATATCAGTAGTTGGGCCTCTCAAGACGGCAGGATACTATCTTTCACTTCATTCCGCTTCAGGTAAATAGTAGTATTACACTGGGTCGGAAATGTTTTCCACCTCCGGAGTGAATCAGCCGATGACTCCTTGTGCACATCTAGCAGACGTGAACTCAAGCGCAAGGAATTTGGGGGACAGAATATGATATTGTTTAAGAATCTTCATCACCCGCATGAAAGTAAATATACAACGAGAAGTAAAGTGGTTGTGGAGCTGGAATGTCTCATCAGGTCAGCACAGGTAAATACCCAACACTGACTCGGGCCCCCGTACCATGACATATCAGCGCAGAGTCCATGCTTCTCCTAGGCCCTGCTACAGATTCCATTCTTGAACAATACTAGGAATGAGCCTTAGATCACCCCGTCCTCCACCGCCGTAAACCTCCTCGAGCCTTCAACTTCGATTATCCGAAACTCGAGGATTGCAGTCAGCATACCGTTTCAGTCCGTTCCACTGTCGAGGGCACCGAGTCTTCTACTTCAAGATGGTCTCTCTGAATGGCCCTGAACAAGAAGTACGAGTCCACCCCAAACTGCAATCCAAATGTGATCAAAGGCAGCCAGAAACCAAGAGCGCCATTCCAAGCAAAGGGCCCACTCAGAGTGGCATGCACTGCCACGGAGAACATGAACATGGCCGGCACCAGGAGATTTATAACAGCCAGAATCTTGGGGTACATGGGCCTCGGCCTGCTGTCGATGATGATGGCGTACGACCACGCCCAGGACTGCAAGATGAAGGTCTGAAAAGGCAGGATGGCGTACATCCAGAATGTGTCGTTGGCCAGCTCAATCAGCTCAGGACTCCGGTCCACCCGCAACGCTGCTACAGCCAAGTGCATGCCAGGCATGAAAAACCCAAACGTGCCCGCAATACCACTAGCGATCTGTAGTTGAGGCAGAACCCAGGGAATGTTGGGGATTCGTCGCATTTGATCCGAGATGCTAATGGTGTAAGGCAAGAAGAAGGTGCCGGAAAACATCATCAGGGCGCTTCCAGCATGGATGCCAGTCTGATGCTTGCGGTAATGCTCGGCCGTGCGCTCAGGAGACCACGTTGGGGACAGTGGAACTAGGAAGTCGCTCGCGAGGAAGGCAATAAAGAATAGAGTGCCGCATATCAGCCCACAAGAGGCAAAGGCATAATGCAGCAGCTTGGGTCGAAGCCATCTCGAGGCCCCGATGCGCTCAATCGATCCGTTGATCTCTGTCAATGTCTTGGGTGCCATGATGAGAAGTGGAGGATGGTGATGATACTGTGAAGTGACTCAGCGATAGGTGGTATTGACCGTCGGTCTTAAGAGTTCCCAGAGATTCTTATCTCGATTCGGAGGCGAGAAGAGTGCAGGAAGACAGAACGCACGCGACAAGCCCGTCTGCCGGGAGCCAATACCGAGATTTCCGATAACGATACTCTGGCAAACCGGCCGGGGCCGGCATTTGTAAACAAGGGGACACATCTTAGCGCAAATTTCGGCACTTCGGAGTATGTTTACAATTTTCTGCCGGATCGACAGAGCTTAATTTGAGGTACGGCCCGATGGCCAATTGGGTCCTGTAGACAAGTGCATCGGTGTTTGAGGTGTGGTTTGGTCGCGCTGAACCTCGGCGCCCAGGATTCTTATCCGTCAGAAGTTTCGGCCACAGCACAGAGATGAAGAAAGGTAGAGATTGATTCGTATTCCCACCAGGACGGCTGGAGTCCTCCGAGTGTTGAAGCTGTTCGATGGACATTCGTACTCGCGCCGTACTTAGGAAGGATCTGGCCTCCCCGGCAACGGATCCCTCAGTTGATATGTGGCCATGATGTAAAGACTGCCCAGAGGGGGCTCATATACCATTCAAATGCAGACTTCAAAATACGCCAACACCTCTCACCACGATATCTGCTATCCTATCTGACATTTTGAGCTTCATGAAATCTTATCATTGCACTTCAAGAATCTCAATGATCAGATGAAAACCATGTCCGGCCCTACTTGACTCTAATGGAAACCCAGATTGTCAAGAGCTCCCATCTCAATCTCATTCAATCTCAGTTAGAGGTGTAACCTCTGCCCTCATATTAGCTCATGTGATATTTCTGGATACGGTATCTTACCCATCAACGACAATAGTCGACCCAGTCATGTATGAGCTCATTGGAGATGCGAGGAAAGAAATGACTTCAGCAATCTCTGTGGAGCTCCCGAGACGACCCATGGGCACCTTTTCAAGTTCCTTGCGCATGATTTCGCTTTCCGTGACTGCCACCTCGAGGTTTCGAGTGGCAACGTAGCTACATGTGACAACTCAACAGATAACTCGGGATGGGGCAGGAAGACAGCATACCCGGGACATATAGCGTTGATTCGAATGCCGTCTTTGGCGTATGAATTTGCGTCCTAATGGCGATATCTCAATATCGCCGTATTTGTGAGGGTTAGGTTTTCGAGCTTACGTTTCTAGTTATTGCTATCACTCCATGCTTGCTGGCGGCCAAGACTTTAAGCTTAGAATCTCACAATAGCAAACCCACCCCCTCCATGTACTCACCTAGTATTATACGGAGATGCTGGGGTGGAGGCGGATGGACTGATGAGCCCAAAGATGGATGACATGTTGACAATTACACCTCGATTCACACCACCCGTGCTATGGAGGCCGTTAGCCCAGTCAAGAAACCGGGCTGGAGATGTTCTTACCGGTTTT
Source organism: Fusarium nematophilum (assembly GCA_033030565.1). Lineage (NCBI taxonomy): Eukaryota > Fungi > Ascomycota > Sordariomycetes > Hypocreales > Nectriaceae > Fusarium > Fusarium nematophilum. The sequence goes on from JAVIXY010000182.1 coordinate 49,549, forward strand.
GAATAGGCTCTTGTCGAAGCATTTGCTTGATTTCCTCTCTCTGGCATACCCAAAGGCCGATCATGTTGATGTCTATGACCTTGCGATACTCTTCCACTGACACGTCAGTCGAGTTCATGATTGGTCCCCCTATGCCGGCATTGTTGACCGCAATGTCGATTCTGCCGAATCCGTCGACTACCTTCTGTATCGCTTCAACGACTGACTTGTCGTTGCCAACATCGACCTTGATTTTCAGCAATTGCGCCCCCTCGACCTTCTGCTGAGATATCAGATCGGCTGTTCTGTCTAACCCATCATCATCAATATCAAGAAGGGCCAGTTTCCGAACTCCATATTTGACAAAAGCCAAACTCGTTGCTTGACCAATCCCTGGGGGTAATTACAATGTCAGCATGCAGTGATATCAACCTGATTCAGTCTTACCTGATCCAGCCCCAGTGACAAGAGCAGTGCCGGCGAGAAGTGCTGCCATTTCACGTGCCGGAAGTGGTTGCCAAGCTCAGGAGGAATAAATTCGAGGAACAAGGAAGACAGAATGCTCACTAACTCACTGATTCAATTCCTGCGTGCCTTGAACACCGCACTCTTCATCTACCAAAGCCCCTCGGATGTGAGACCACTCCGGCCCGAAATGAGATGCTTCGGGCCGATAAAAATCGTAAAAGTCTCTGGTTTATGAGATCTCCCGGCGGGAGAAGATCTTGGCGTCATCTGGAGGACTGGAAAGTGTAGGCCTTGCGCCTAAATCATGTATCAGCGATGTTAGACCATTCATCTTCCTCTTCGTTAACGGCGGCAGGCCCATGGCACTTGCATATCCCTCGATGTCATATCTAAAATCAAGGGTGGTATATTAAAAATTTGAGCCGTGTTTGGTCAACATGATCACCTTGCAACAATTATCAGGAATCATATTACGATTTGCAAGCATACTGGACGGCGAGATTCGACGCCAACAGGCAGATATCGAATAATTGCCATGGCTACCGCCAATAAACTATCACTGAAAACAAGCCTATCTAACCGTTGAAGAAAAACTCTCAATCTTGTTTCACCGCAGAAACCCTAAGCCTCATGCCGTTGAGCGGCCGCAGACTAGGTCCGCTCTTCTGTGGCTCGACAGGGCCAGTATTCTCGAACTCAAAGTTCTGGATCAACTCAGCCATTATAGCCTTCATCTCCATGAGAGCAAACTGTTTGCCGATACACACCCGTGGCCCGTTGGAAAATGCGAGCGAGATATAAGGGTCTTTTGCTGGCTCGGGGAGCTTGTCCCATCGCTCGGGGGTAAACTCATCGGCAGACGGACCCCAGATTTGGGGGTTGAATTGAGGTGCCGCCGGAGCTACCATTACTAATGTTCCCTTGGGGATCTTGACACCCTGAATCTCGATATCTTCAGCTGCCTGTCGATGAAAGTTTGGGGCTTTTTACGATCAGCTTGTTTCTCTTGGAGTGACCTTGCGAACGTACCTGGGGGATAAAATCGCAGAACCTCGTTAAGAAAGTTGTTCATGTATAGCAAGTTATCAAGCTCAGAGTGGCTCGGCGAGAGTGATGTAATCTTGGCCTGAACTTCCTCGCGCAACCGCCTCTGAATACCAGGATGGAGTGTGAGAGCGTACAGCGCCCACGTCAGGGCACCTGCTGTTGTCTCGTGACCTCTTCGATGACTGTTAGCATGAACATGTGCGGTTAAACACTCCCAACTTACGCAGACATAAAGTTCAGCAACTATAGTACGTTAGAGTCATGACTTCTCTTATGAAACGTCAAGAACTTTCAACTTACATATCCAAGCATCTCCTCTTCCGACCACGCGTCTTTGCTCTCCTCAATCATCAGAGTCAACAGGTCACGACTAGCCTTCTCCCCCTTGATTTGCCCCTGTCGGTATTCTTGCCTCCGTTGTCTAATATGCTCCCGGAGGATCCGTCGAACCTCTGCATTCGCCTTGACATAGTTTCTGTTCGCTTCGAATGGCAGGACCTTCCGTATAGGAACGAACTGGTTGACAAAAGAGATGGCCACTTGCAGCGGCGTCACGAATTCGAAAATCTTGCCGTAGTGCGTTGCCAGGTCTGAGGAGGTGGAAAGAGAGTTGAGCTCGTAACCAAGGGCTGCTAGTCCCACGATATCGAGCGTGGTATGAGAAAGAAGCTCCGAGACTTGATGCGTGTTAGCGACGGGGTCAAATTATAAATGGTGGCACTGACCATCAATGATGTCGTCCCCATCCTTGAGGGACCTGTGTATCACAGCCGAGGTTTCTCGTGCCTTTTGCTGGAAGAATCGGTGCAACCTTCGAATATTTCCAAAGGAGAAGGGTGCTACGAAATGTTAGTCTCGGCAGCATGGGTGGAATTCACAGCATTCTCACATACCAATCAACAGCTTGCGTTGTTTCCTATGTTCTTGACCTTCTGTGAACAGAATACCCTTTCCCGCAATCTCACCAACAACCCTTTCCCAAAACGGTGGTTTAACAAACGAGTAGCACTTGGTTTGCAAGACCGCCTTCTGTGCTTGCGCGTTGTTCACCATCAAGACTTCTCGGTTCAGGAAGGATAGGTATCGGATGAAGGGTGCACCAGGATATTCTTTCATCCAGAGTGTTTCTAGCTCGCTCGGGAGAGCTTTCATCTGATTCAGTATTTGTCCCAGGAGGAAGACTCCGCCCTGCATCACATAAGCTACGGTTCATACGACGAAGGGTGAAATACAAACCTTAGGGCCAGGCACATTTCTGAGAGGCGAGAAGAAGAATGGCCATATCAAGACGTAAAACAGTTTGATGAGCAGATACTGCGCCGCAGTAAGTAAAAGCAAGTGCTGTAGGAGATTCGTCGGTGACAGCGAATGAGAATGACGGAGCAACGCTATCTCCAGCAGCGATATGGCGCCACTCAAAATCAGGTGGTTTCCCATAGTGCAAATGGACAAAAGGGGATGAGATTGGGTGATGTTAGGAGGCAATCTCGAGTGTGACGGTAGCCACAGATTGAATCATAGAGGCCCTGGATTTGGATTCCAAAGCAGTATCAGCTCCTGATTATCCGGCTCGTCGGTTGACGAGGGTCAGGGGGTCTAACCCTGTACCCCGGGACTTCGGGACTCAGTGGTTCGGAAGGAGGAGACATCGGTGTTATCGGACACCGGATTCAAGAGTTAGCTCCGATTCAGCCCAAGGTTGTATACCAAAAACTGATGTCCGGGTACAAGGTTCGCCTTGTCGCGGGCCGAAAAGGAAACCACTCGGTGGATTATAGGCACAAGTGTTCGGCACACGAATACTCCGGTTTTCCAAGGCTTTGTTTCACCTAGGGTGAGTTTATCTTCAAAACAAACCTCATCGGCAGTTGAAGGCAACTCGCTTTAATCAGACCCAGTCAACCAAGGCGACGCACAACATGGCAGCCGCAAAGCAACCTAAATTAACGCACGCATTCGATCTCACTGTGATCGGCCCACCCGGCTTTGCCTCCGAAGCCAGTCCACACTCTGATCTAAGTGTAGCACATGGTAAATGTCCCTTGTTCGGGAGCATGCCAACGCCGACTGATATTCGCAATTCACAGTCTACGAGGGATCGTTGAAGTCAGCTGATGGGGCCATCGAGATCCCTCTAACAGCTGGAAGTGATTGGATGAGACTGCATAAGAACTATGCAGACATTGATGCCCGAGTCTCTTGTGCGTCGTTGGATGGAGCTGAGCCACCGCTTCAATGTGACGTTGAGTACAAGGGAAAAATTGCCTTTCATGGGCCAATGCTGCAACTATGGAAGGGAGAAAAGGACTCGCTGGACTGGTGTGAAGGGTATTATTACACCACTCCTCTTTTGTCAAGCAGATGCCAGGAGCTTGCTTGGGTCAACGAGGCGGTCTTTTTAGGCATGGGAAAAATTGCCGTGAATGACGCTGGAAAAGTGCAGGTCATCTATAGAATTTTTAAAGTAGGTTAGTGATTTAAGGTCATGTCATAACTAAATTCCAAGCACGCCCATCAAATACTAATAATTCCCAAGGCAGCCAACAGCAGTAGAAGGGCGCAGTAAAAGAGTAGTGGCAGAGTACTAGAATTATTCCGGGGCTGTCATGACAAATAGCAATAATCCAACGAGGGATGACAAAATGGAAAGAGCATGAATTGGACCCTCATCATCTGCAACCAGATTGATTGGTGTGCCCCGGCCAAGGTCGTGACCAGGATGTGGAACCCCGAGTTGGAGGCCCTTGACGTTAAGCCGGAGCGATGAAATGCCGGAGCGGCCCCACTATTTTTATGCCGAGCCGGCATTTTACCCCGGATTCGGTCTCGGTTCTGATTGGCTTTCGGGCCGAAGGTCGCGACGACATACGTCACTGTCGTGAGAACCACGGTTCGGATGCGATTAGTCCAATTTAAGTAAAAGGGCTCGAGTCTAATGTGTAGCAATTGATATAACGAATTTATCATTGTTTTTAGCTAGTACATCTTCAGAGGGATTAAAAAAGACTGAAAAGAAAATGACAACTAGGGAACTGGACTGTGAGTTATAAGCCTGGCTTTTGCTTCTCAAGCATCAAATGAAGAAAACATGCAACAATCGGCCGGGCTCACAAACAGTTGTCAAAACACAACTTGAAGGTATTTATTAAAGTTAGTTCAGGCCCAGAGATTTTATAAGAGTTTTACCATGAAGAAAAATGCATTCTTGCCCTGCGGAGGGCCATAGACGGACTGAGGTACCGGGTAGCTTATCAACTCCACGCGACACGCGTGACAAGCGCGTCACGCGTATGACTCCAGTGGCATTTATTTATATCATCAACGCTATGCCCCTCTTTGACTAGGAAGTAGTTTACCCCGCTTTCCGGGAAAATACCGAACTCCAGATTCCGGGGAACCCAGACCCACCCCCAGATTGACATCGTCAGATGCTGCATGAACTTCAGATGCCGATGTTTCAGTGGGGTCAAGACAACTACACACTCCCTGAGCTCTTTTAACGCCGTAATCGCACCGTTACTACTCGCTATGGATAGTGGACTGTATAATCGCCCAGCTAAGTGCCGCTTGGTTGCATGTCTGCATTGCCGAGAGAAGAAAGTCCGATGTGAGCAACTCCCGAGTGGTCCGGGGCGACACCGAGTGCTGATTTCCGTATCAAGGTGACGGCTCGCATCCATGCGGATATTGCTCGGTAAATCTTGTCCTCCATTGAAAGCGGCGAAACAGTCATGGAATGGACAGCTTCTCATATCTAAAACACCTCTAGGCGAGACATGTAGAGTGCATATTCCCGGCCAAGTCGCGCCGGCGAAGACACATACGTATATACGCTTTCCACATACGAGACACGGATAAGCCTAACAGGCAACAGAGACGCTGCAACCCACCGAGGGCCGTGGATCCGGGCCGGTCGTAACGTTTGCTGAAAACCCCTGGGCTAATCGTTCGGCAAATCGGAGCTTGATTGGCCCAAGAAACCAGCACGGTACTGACTCTCGTTCCCAAGAAAGGGCTTGAATAAGTTACTAATTATCTCAAGGTCGTCGTGTTGCCGGGGACTTGGGCTCCACATCACCGGATGGAAGCCGGAATGGCGGTCCAGGGCTCATCTTGGGCGTTAATTCTCCCCAGAATGCAGCCCTTGCCGCTGCTGCCACGCCTGACTTCACGCTGGGTTGGGGAGTCGATGATGGCCACACAGCCTCGGAGACCCTAGTCGAAACATCAATCGGCGGCGAAGACCTCCCCAACGCGAGTAGCTCCTTTGAGTCAAGGGTTAGTATCACCGCATCCATTACTGCAGACGATCTGAATCTGACACTCTTAATGGCAGACTTCGAGCGAGTTCCATGGTATACCTGGCACTAAATGACCGGCTTGGAATGCTGTAGGCTAACCTTGGCTGCAGGCGACAGCTCGATTCTTTCGATATGCTCTACAGCTGCTATCGACTGGATCGTTCGACAGACTCACAATACATCCTACGTAGACCTTAGCACCGAGATCGAAACCAAAATCGGCAGTCAACTCAATATGGGCCAAAGTTTCAGCCAAAAAAGAGCCCCTGAACCCGACTTTGAGACCGCGTGGAGGTACTATCAAGGTAGTCGCAATACGCCAGAATTCGCATCCATTCGCTAACCGGTCCCCGTACAGCATACTTTCAGATTGCTGACTCGGCTTTCCGTGTCATCAGTCGGCCTGCATTCGAAGCTCGCTTACGAGAAACATTTGGACACGGCAAAGAGGCCGTGAATGACCCAGCTTGGTACGCACTGCGCAATGCGGTGTACGCGGCTGGCAAACGGCAGGTGCTTAACAACGACCCTCGACAGCTTAGCTTCTTTTCCATCCAATCCCAGTGTTGGCCGTACTTTGAAAATGCCATGTCTATGTACACGGACATTCTTTTCTCAAGACCGACGATCATGGGTGTTCGAGCACTCATCGCAATGGCAAGTTATGCCTTCACTATCTTGTGGTTTTAATGCTAACTGCGAATAGGCAATGTTCGTCGAAGGTTTAGGAAGCCCATGCCTGGAATACATTCTTTGCGCTAGTGCTTCACGTCTTGCACAGTCCCAAGGGCTACATAGACAACCGCCGAGAAACTGGAAACTCTCTCCGGCTGAAGTATTAGAGAGGAATATCCTGTTCTGGACCATTTATGCCTACGACAAGCACATTGCTATCCGCACAGGCAAGCCATCGGTACAACCTGAAGCCGCCCTTATATCATGACCAAGCTGAGACGTCTTCCACAGGCAATAGATGACAACGATATTACTTGTGCAGTACCTGCATTTCAAAATACCAGGGAGCTGGACGGCATCTGGCTGACGAAAGTCATCGAACATGCCCGTCTATCATCCAAAGTCGCTTTGTGGCTATCAAGGTTCCACAGCAAACATATAACTCTGGAAGAATCCAGTCATAAACTCCGTGACCTCAACGATCGCTTGGCTAGCTGGGCCAAGTCCCTGCCAGCGCCCCTCCGCCCAGACACCGGATTGAAGATGCTGGCGGCGATCAGCACGAAACTCCACATCAATCAAATTATCTACACCCACTACGCGTTTCATGCTACCGTCATGGCACTAAATTCGCCACTTGCTTGGCCGTGGTTGCTAAAGGAGGATATTTGCAGAAGCCAATCTCAGCAGAGCACGTTGCTGGTCATTAATGCAGCGCGGGCAATCATCAAGTTGACGCACTTTATCGAAATTGACTGTTCCACTCCCCTCTGGTGTGTCTCCTTTGAGGCCCCTCTCTTCCTTTCCATGTCTCTCTAATCGACTGCAGGCTGTCCTTCTACTATCCCTTTACTGCTATGGTTAATCTTTTCATCTATGTGCTCCGGTTTCCGAATCTTCCAACCGTCCAAACCGATCTCTCTCTTCTCGACATAGTCACCGGGTACTTTGGCCGTGTCGAGGTCGCAACCGCCTCCTCAGTGTCGTTTTCGTTTGTCCACGGGATTTCGAAATGCGCCCATGACGCTATTCTGAGAAACAGGGCCTCACAGGTGCGGAGCAACCCAGGGGCTACTGACTCAGGCTGGAACATGGCGGGATCACCGACTGATCACCCAAACTCCATAGACATTGAACTGGGACTGGATTATCGGTCAACCCCTGAAGCTGACACGCACCATTCAAGAGGTATTCAAGCCCGGGATGAATCATGTGAGCACGCCGACTTCCTCGATCTTGATGCAGGAGATTGCTTTCTGGGCTTGATGGAAACTGATTTGAGCTGGGATCGTGCGTCGGCCAACCTTGGGCCAGTTTAGACTGATTCAAACACTATATAGCAAGTATCCAGATATATTACAAGGCAATAAGATTGTTTCGGCCCCGTTATTTTGGCTGAGAACACGACGGATGTTGTTTAAATAGCCATGTTACTAAGAATTGACGACGCATAAAATCTGTTTTCGCGGCATAGCTTCTCCCACCAGTACGGTCTGGCCTACCCAAAAGCCTCACTAATATGCCATGGTACATTCAAGCGCAGTGCCCATGAATATCGACGTGAAAGCCTGCTCGCACATGACGAAACGTATGTCGCGATTGCGACCCGCAAACATCGAGGCGTGAAGCTGACTAGCCCCAATCATTAACTGCGTCCAAGCAAAAGCCGTATAGAAAGGCATATCTTCCGTCTTGATGTTTCTGCCTCCATGCGAGATGTAATGAGCCACAAATAGTTCCCAATCCATATGTTGTGAGACATGGGGCTTGATGTACGCGAGGTCATGTTCGGCGGACCCAAAGGTTGATGTTTCCCAGTCGACCACTCCTGTAACTTGGCCGCCCTCTCCAAGAATGTTATGCAGATTGAAGTCCCCGTGCACGAGAACAAGGCCTCGATGATCGCCGGGAATGTTCTTCTGTAGCCAGCGAATGGCCCAGGTGATATAGGTGAGATCTAATTGCGATTTCATTAGTTATTAGCTCTCTATAGGTATAGAAGAGTTAAAGGAACTCACTTTACTCTGTAGATCTTAACCCAACCAGGGCCCATATATATTATTTCCCTATAATATTTCTATAGATATCTTTTGAAATAAGGGCATGCAAATCGCTAAGGTCGATCCCTGAACTCATTATCCCTGAACCCCAAGTTTGGCTTCATCTCTTTCCTATGGTCGTCATCCTTATCGCCGTTATTCCGCTTTCTCTTCAATAGATTCTGTTTGCCAACGCCCCGTGCACCACTTCTATTTCCACTACTCCCTGATCGCGATCGAGCAGAATCCAGGTTCGAGATCCCCTTTGAGTCACCTCCTTGGCTGACAGCAACGTTTTGAACAGTTTCCATCTTAGAGTCCAGCCATGCAGATAGGCTTTTGACAACTGCGTCAATGACCACCTGCTTCCTTTTTCTTATCCGCGCGCTCCGAGAACTCTCCTCCTCCGAGATCAACGTTTCATCGAGCCCCCTCCTAGTACCACCTGACTCGTCGAGACAAGGCTTGATGTCTGGCCCATTCTCTCCCCTCGATTGGTGCTGGGGAGGTAGTAGTCGATCATCGGAGTTACTCTCTTGTGTCAAGGTAGGCCGTATATCCACATCCATGGCCTTGCCCTGATAAATCAATGAAGAGTCTTCGCTGTCGGAACGCTTGATGATATTCATTTCTCCCTGGTAGGCTCTCGGTGCCCCAAGCAAACCCGGAATCGTTGATGAGCCAGCTCTATTTTGAGGAATCAGCGGTACGGGATAGTGGCTAGCTAGTGCAGCTTGATTGCGATGAACGTCATCAACTAAGCCCCACAGAGTACTGAGGATAGGTCCGCCTCTGTGATTCTGGTAGTGGCCTGGCGTTGTTTCACGAACAACAAGTCTCTCAGACCGCCAGGCATTGTCGGGCCTTGGTAGGCTAGAAAGCTTGCTTTCCGAGCGCCATTTTCCCTAGTCCAAGCCTCTTGAGTCTTTGAATTGCTCTCCAGATACTTTCTACCCTGGCCTTCTCTTCTGCACTCCTTAGTCATTCGTTTGTCTCCCTTCGTTTGCAGGCCCCGACTTCGGTTGGTTTTGTCGTGAGATTTGCAGCCGTGTCTCCGTCTCAGATCATGATATCTATGAGAGTTGGAACATGGCATTGGCCGCCTCCAAACATTGCTGACAATCCCAAGTTGCCTGACGACTGTAAGAGAAGGCCAAAATGGTAGGAAGTCAGAGCGTTACCAGTTGGGAAAGAGAGAAGTCGGTCTTCGAAGGCTTCAGGAGAGTAGGCCTGACCTGGTTGTGATGAAATTTCATCGTCGCGTCGGTGCTAGTCCTAATAAATGTAGGGCTTTGCATGAATGTGTCTTCTTCGTCGTTGATTACTCCTCGACTCTATCAACAACACCGGGCTGCAACCTAAACGAAACATTGAGAGTAGGAGCGACAAGTGTATACCATGCGATGTTGGTTGACATGTCCGGACTGAATCGTGTAGAGGAAAGTGAAGGGTGAATACTTCAGACCAACGAAGAGGGCAGATGACTCATCGATCATATTCAGGCTCATTCCGTTTAAAATTGGGCTTGTGCATGCCACGTTAAACTTGGAACCTACAATTTGGTCCGCAGGAAACCCATACATCGTGATCACGACTTCAACGTAATTCCACTCAACTCTTACAAGCCTAGCTTCAACCGTAAACCATGAGCTCACCAAGTCCGCTGCTGTGCTTTATAGGTCCATACCTACGCATCGATCCAAGAGCCCGACCTGCAGATTGACAATGACCTCACGCTGCCACAGACTTCCAGAGGGAAAACGGACGCTTCGGTGACCGATAGTGAACACTCCCCGAGGCCTTGATTCGATTCCTGTCACCGCAAAGTGTCTTGGGAACGCGACCATCGAATATGAAGTCCTGGTATGGACATATTCAAGAATCGGCTTTGGGCCGAGATGAATGTTGAGAAAAGCACCCTGATGCCCGTGAGGGTGATACGTATCGTTTGAACCTCGTCGTTGTCACCAGAGTCTCTGAACGAAAACAAAGAAACAAAGGCGACAACTCAACCATCTCCAACCAGAACCGAATCATGACGGTCTGAAGCCCATCATCTGAACCACCCCAACCCGTGCAGGAGGAAATCCGAGCCCAATGTCTTCTCCACTAAGTCAAGGATCTGGACGTCACCAACTCACCTTTCGATCCATTGAATACGTGAAGTTGTACCAGCGCGCCGCGAAACGAGGAGTTATGGAGCGCGACTCTTGTCTGCCACATCCGGCTGTGATGCAGGTCGGCAGAGGCACGGGAGGAGCTAATGTAGCTGCTTGGACTGGAGAAGACCATTCGAGGTTAGGCGACAGGGATGGGAAGCACCTCATGTCGTCGGCAAAGGCGCTATGTTTATTGATTGATTGATGATGCGAATTGCATCGAGCGTGGTCAGTGTGTGTTGCCGGCGTTGAAGACCCGAAGCTTGAAGATGACGGAGAAGACTTCGACGACGCTATAGGAGGGGGCCGAGATATCAGATCCTGTGTTGATGTGAAATTTTGCAATTTGATCATCCGAAGAACAAAAGGTCACGGAAGAGGAGTTCAATGACCAGACCGGGGGCGGGGGCTCCATGATCCCGCGCGATTCCCAGACCAGGCCCATGGGGCCAAAGTATGTCAGTTGATATAAGATGGTTGGCGGAATTAAGTTGGTATCGCTCATCTGGGAGAATTTCGGTGCCCTTGAGAAAGCAACAAAGGTACCGACATGGCTACAGTTTTGCGCTTATAGGTAGCGCACTGTATTCAAATTAGTACGACATCTAGTTAGTGGGTAATGTGCACCTTAATGCCCGTTTTGTTAAACATTCTCATAGTGCTAGTTTATAGGTTAAAACGTTTGGCCTAGAGGCACTCCCAATAAATACGGTAGAACTGCATGCACTAGGTGCACTCTGCTGTAAAGTGCTTTAGTATAGACGCAGCCTTCAGCACATCGCATGCAGCCTCCAGCGCATCAACTGCAGCACCGGCCGCGACTTTCAGGGCCTTATCTGCAGCCTGGCCGGCAGCTCCCTGTTGGCCACTACGTAATGATGGCTGGAGACCTTGGTCTTCGGAGCCAATGAATTCCCTCCTGTTGTTTTGTTCTTATCGAACTCCACGGAATTGCTCCCACGCCACGTAATACCCCAACCTTGGATCTGAAGCATCCGCTTCAGACGAATACGGCAGAGATGGCGCATCTAAACCTGAGGCTTCTCAAATGCAATATTCGGTGAGTGCTGACATTGGCTGTTTGGTAGTCCTCCCAGGCTGATCTATTCTTGCTACAGATTGGACACACTCTCAACGCCTTTCGATTGTGACCTGCCATCGGTAGCCATAGTATATCTTCTCGAGCCCGTACACAATCTTCAATCACACGACAAAGCTCTCGATCGCATTCAACCTCAGTCCCGGCGACAATGTCATGATATTGTATCCTTTTCCGAACCATGAACCTCTCACTCGGTTAAACCTTTCTCCCACGAGTGCCCAGCGGACATATCCGGATCACTACGTTTGTCGCTGTATATCTACCTGTTGCAGTTGCAGGAGGGCCATTCTATGGTCCAATCTTCGCTCAGTCTCTGACTGATAGGAGTGGCTGCGTTCCTGGAGCCTTCGCGCTCATCGCAACGCACTGTCGGCCAGGGTGAGACGGCTCCTGTTGGAAGGACATGGCTGGCGTATGAACAGTTATAGCATTTGCAGCAGATGACCGTGACTGAGACAAGTGAAAGCCCTCAGACTACTTTGGATAAACCCCGAAACAGGGGCAACTATTTGCTTTCGCTTTCCCCACGCTACCTCTGGTTGAGGTGTGATCGAGGCCCAGGTCAGCAGCAACGCTCAAACATGCCGCACAATCATGGTTCGAAGGTGTTTGCATTCGGATCTCAATCGACAGCCAGAAATCTTGGGTTACAGCCAGTGCAAGACTTCGATTCCCACCCGAAATCTCAAACTACACTCTATACGGCCCTCGTTCTTCCGAGCTCCATCGAACATCAATACGATCCTAATTACACCAGTGCGCTGCCCTGCAGAGCTCTAGGCCACCTAAGAACAGGAGATTAGTGCACGACTTCGTCCTATCTGTGAGCTTAGGGAGCGATGCCCATGGCAATCGATGAACCCTCACACGGGAACAATGCATTTGCAGCCTGTGCGTAGTGGCTCCGACAGGCCACGAAGTGTCTCGGACAATGGATCAAGGATGGGTTGAAGCATATGCCCACGCGGGAAGATGTTCGCAGGATAGGGGTGACGTCCTCGAGAGCTCTGTCAGCCTCAGATGAACCGCAGAGTCCCGTTGCTTTCCATGATGAAACGGATTATTGACTCAATACCAAATGTTAAATTCGGTGGACCTGGCAACGCAACAAGCCACAGACATCTCAGACCCCGACACGATCTAACCGTCAAATATGCACACTCCTCAGCGATAAACTAGGGGGCCGCATCAGTTTCCTCTTCCTCCATGACGAGAGCCCTCAATGACCCGGAAAGAGGCGGGGGCAAAGGACGGCTGCCGTCTGACCTCGCATTTCTGTTTTTTATAGCTTCTCACCAGGCTTCCATGACTCTAGCCACGAGTTACCAACGACAGGATACGCCAGGCTTATCTTCGCAATCAAACGCTCCCTCACGAGTCTACACGACATCAGCCTTCTTGGTTTGTTATGTGTTGCACCTCTACCTCGAAGAATTCCAAGAATTTGACAAGACGATGTCCTTCTCTTGCCCTCACTTTCGTCAATGTGAGAGAACGAGATTTCTGGGCGACCGAGGAGCCTGTGGCTTGCCTCGCTAAGGTTTCTCGAGCCTTTTGGCTCGGTGCAAAGCAACCTCTGTCGCTTCCCGAAACGCATTTCGTGAATTGCGCTCTTGCCTTGGGTGACTTGACCTCCGAGCCTCCGTCATCAGCATCTGTCACCTTTCTCAACATTTTCACACTATCCACGTCGCGGATCATCCCAAAAGATGGCGACGAGCTGACGCTTTGCAGAAGGTTCTTCCGCCGATGACGAAAACGATGGTTGACTACTGAGACTACCATCATCATTAGCCTCCAAGGAAGCACCGATCCTGAACCGAATTGTCAAGTAAATTGCTTATCCCGTTCTCCTTGTGGTCACTGACCTAACAGCTTGCCTGGATCTTGCCGTAGGTGAACGATGGAATGACCAGCATCGGACTCCCGAGGGGCGGGCAATTGAGACTATTTGAGATATTTACGTTTTATGAAAGCACTCTGTTATCATCATGCGGTTCACGAAGTTCATTGAGCTTATTCCGTGATCTTGGACTACATAGGATGATCGGACGGAGCTCGTTTTATGTCAAGTAGAAAGCGAGCCCCTAATGGAACAAGAGCAATACTTGTTTTCCCCAGAGGATAAGCACCAAGTGTAGCTACGAGGGCTAAGAACGACTTGATGAGGTGCCGAAACCGGATGATGAAGGAAGTAAGGTCAAGAACATCCAGAGTCGACGCAATTGTATCAGAGTTGTGGATGTTCAGGAGAATTCAATGCCCCGTCAAGGGCCAGCTGACCAGATGGATATTCGCAGTAGAACTGGAGCGCGGCCCACTGATGGAGGGACATCGCAAGCGGTGTTGGAAATCTCTGATCCCTGTATTACTTGAGCCAGACCTAGACTAAGCGTGGGAGAGCTCTAGCGGAGGCCCATGACCCTTGTGAACCGGCATCCCGGGTCTTCTGTTTCCAAGAGAATAGCCGCTACCTAGATGGAGTGGCTAATGCAGCGCCGACAGTTTATCGACGGAACGCAACGGGGTGCATGAGCTCCATCTTAGGAAGCTGTGGCTGCGACGAACGTTCGAGTCTTCTCGAGCGCATGGTCTTCGTGCTTGTTGGGGAAAGTCTCTGTGACTTCTTCTCGGGCGTATCCTTGTTTATACCGCCTATCGTATCAGTGTTCTGCTTACGTCCTGCCGAGATACCTTGCACAAATGGAAGAGCCTACGGCCGAGTCTGGGTGCCCAATAAGGCGAGGTTCAAGTCGTCTCTCTCTAGTCTTAGTTTTGTTTCGGTCGGTCGAGTCGATCGGGTGGAGGCAATCAAAGAAGTCGCCGCGCAGTCCTTCGAGGTGGAAGTTTCACTGGACCTACGGCTGTTAGCTGCCTGATTCGGGATAAAGTTTAAGGGCTCGATGGTGCGTACTTCAGACGAGCCGCACCACGGATTACCAGAAGTTAAGGATAACTCTGTCAGCTGGCTGATCTCAGTCGATGTGCAGGGCATTGCCGCATGTGAAACGCTGCGCGCTTATTTTGCGGAGTGGGCCTGAGGACACGAACGGGCGATCGAAACAAGAAAATTAGTACACTAACAGGTAATTGCAATATCAGTGCAGAATATGGTACTGCATGAATAGCGCGCGTTAGTCGCCAATCTCATTACCCCCCAACACCCTACCAGACCAATCATTCTTCCAACGACCTGGCACACCTTACCGTCGACCAGCCGACGATTCACAAGATCTCCCAGCACCGACCCCACTCTCTCTTCGAGTCAGCAGCACTGACTCGCTAGGGAGCCTCCTGTCGCAATTTGTGTCAGAGCTGTTCTTCTCGACGTATTTCGTCGCGAAACTAAACGATTTACTCGCACATGGGCGCCTGATGTTGCAGCGCGCTGTTGCCTTGGTGGAAGGCCAGATGAAAGTTCACGTAGTTACCGACTGTAAATGGGTGATTGTGGAAGGTGGAAATTTGCGTGATCGGTTTCGAGAGGGGGCTGGGACGGACGATTGGGAGATGATTGACACCAATGTTATCCCTGGCAGAAAGCGTGTTTAATTGCGACAACGGACTTGATGAGTATGCCTTGAGTTTTAGGAGTGGAAGTATTTGGAGGCCAGCTGGGAAGATTGGGTTTCTAAAGTTCGTGGCCAGTGCGTAGGCGGAGCTACCCTAGATTCACCTTGAGATCCTGGGCATCTGCCCAGTTTAGACGATGAACGGGTGGAATATGAGCAGGATGAAGAAAGGCTAGTATTTCTCGAAATAAGGATAGATTAGACAGGGAGACGAAGGGTCAAAATGCGCTCAATAATTACACGTTGGATGCTGTTGAGGTTTGTTCTCTTGCTACAAATCAAGATAATTTCGAAGCTGATGACTGCGCATGACGAAGAGTGGGGGTCGTGGACCAAGAATGTGATATGATGTTGGCTCTTGGGAACGGCTGAATGAGGGATTGGCCCTAAGGGCTAGGTTTACAGACATGACCTTGGAAAATAATGACAGAGCTTATGCGAAGAACAAAGAGTCAAAATTGCTACTGTCATGGGCTAACGGTCTTGACAAATGTATTTCATCACTTTGCTCAAGTCCTTGGCAAATTAAGGATATGAGAAGAAGACTAGAGTGCATTCCTTGGGCTTGACGGGCAGTGAGATTCGATGGAACGGACCTGATAATCACCTACTGCAATCCGATGAGCCCTGCCGCCTAACAACCGAGGGAAGGCCGATCGATACTTGTCAAGCCGGCCGGCTGTAGGCCAAGAATATCACAGAATGATAATTAAGTTCGTCATTAGAAGCGCCGAGGACGAAGGAACATATGGCATCGCCGTTGACTTGAAGGCAACGGACTTGTTAGTGCGACTTGAAAGTCTGGATTGAGGTACAACACTGGCGCAAGCTGGATGTTACTTTTGTAAGGGAAATGAGCAAAGGGTGAGGAGGATACAAGCATAGAACAATCGTTAATCACGAAGGGACATACCTCAGCGACTTAGAAACGCAGCGCAGAGTAGTGGTATATAGAGGGGATAAGACTACTTGACTGGAATACTGGTCGATCCAACCTGAGAAGGGTGATCCATCGGCTTATTGAGATTCATTTCAAGTGATCGAAGCATCATGCTTGGCGATGTTGTTATCCGCAGTGACTGTCAAGCCAGCTTTCAAGAGAGGCCGTAACAATTCGCGACGCCAACACGGCGGCCCTGGAACTCAATACAAGATGATGTGGGATGACTTGGGACGGAGACGGGCTGAGTTCACAGATTGAAAGCATTGCCGGGTGCAGGACTTAAGCGGACTTAATTCGGTTCTTCTGCGATATCCATACGGAGGGAAGAAAGAGGCCGGATCGAGGCAATTATGCAGCAGAATGGGAATCAATGTCTCGAGGTTTGTTGCTTGACACTACACTCACCCGTTCGGAAAGTATCCGGTCAGTCTCAAGCAAATAACCTGTGCTGCTAAACACGCAGAGACATAGGCGCGAGGTCCGGTGGTTTGCTGGGTCGCAAACCGAATATTGACATTGGTGAGTTTGACCTCGAGATAGGTGGATGATTAAGACCATGAGTTCTAAATAACAGTACTGGTTTGGAGTCGATGAAACTGGAAGTGTTGAAGGTACCGTGAATGTTTGCGGGGGGGCATTGTGGGATGGCAATGGCGGCATCGTCGAGCCAGGTCGATCATGGGAGACTGTTGACTTTGAAGCAGGTTTCGTATTGACGATCTCAATTTACCGCTGCGCTGTGCTCTTTGGCGAAGATAGGTATTGGGAATGAAGCGACGGGAGGTGGTGGCTGGGGTAGTATGTGTGTTGTGAGGCCAAGACTGGTTGGAGACGAAGCTCAAGTAATGAATGATCGATCAGGGAGAACCAAGCGACACTATCGTGATCACTCAAAGGTGGTAGAAAAGACGACATTCGCAGGTCCAATATTGTCAAAGTCTAGCCGCAATCAGCGATAAGTTGCAGCCAGGACAGGGTGTCCTTGACATTATCCTCAACATCATCCAAGCCCCAAGGTACCGTGTCGTCGGATAAGTTCGAGTTCGCATTCGACAGACGAGAGCAGGCTTGTCGCTCCCAAGTCGGGGACACCGAAGCGGAGGATTAATCGCAACGGCGTCCTGACATAGGAAAGACTTCATTCCCCAACCGTTGTTTCGGCGATCGATGAGGGGCGTCGAGGACGAGACCGAGGATGAGACCGAGGACGAGACCGACGATAAGGGAAGGGACACGACTTGGCGGGCATGCCGAGAGTTACCAGCTGAAGATGGCTGTGGCGGGATGCATGCGAAAGAAGTTCCGGGGACATGGCTAACAGGTGCTGAGGTCGACGTGAAGGAGGAGCCGCGGTACGCTAAGAGCGTCGAGAGAGAAGGCAATTCGTTGTGGCAGGTGGTGGATGTGTTGATTGAGAGAAAGAGGAACGCGACCAGATGAGAGCAAACCAGCTGCAAAGCTTCAGGAATCTTAAGTCGTCGGAAAGATGAGGATGGCGGGCATTAAGAGATCAGGAGGCAATACAGCCTGGGTCTGGTGGGTGTAGGCTCCATCGTATCTGGGAGCAGCCATCGACCCGTCTGTGGGAAGCCCAGCAGCGCAGAGGATGGGCGTCGATTCGTGACGAGAACGGGGGCG
Source organism: Fusarium nematophilum (assembly GCA_033030565.1). Taxonomy (NCBI): domain Eukaryota; kingdom Fungi; phylum Ascomycota; class Sordariomycetes; order Hypocreales; family Nectriaceae; genus Fusarium; species Fusarium nematophilum. Next base: position 67,472 of record JAVIXY010000182.1, read on the forward strand.
TAGGTGCGGGCGCAAGGAATTGAGAGAGGATTGAAAGGACGTGCCGTTGTGCCGTTGTGTTATTGCGTTAGCTAATTATTGCGTTGTTGAATTTACCTCGGGTCACAGGCCGGGCTTGAAAGGCTGCCATTTTCCTTGGTACAACCTTGGTGCGGATTGATGGAACACAGGCTTGCTGTCCCTTTTGGGCCGGGCCCCGTAAAAAGTCGTGCGGATAGCAATACCTGGTCGTGCGACTTATCCTAGAGATCGGGAGAGGCGCTGCGCGTCAGAAACAGTTACTATTAGTGGCGTGAACAATTGCCGTTTATCCAGCGCCAAGAGTTTATCAAGCGCTAATACTGTTGACCGCTAGGATATATCCTGGGCCTCCCGGTCACTCCGCAAATAGCGTGCAGGAACGAAGAAATGCCCCGGATGATATTTCGGTGAGAACTCGGTGACTTCATGGACCAAATTAAATGCCAAGCACGACCATCGAGTGCCAAGAACGACCATTGAGTGCCAAGAACGACCATCAGTCAGACCAAAAAGACGGTGAGTCTCCTCACGAACCAGTAATATTTCACAGAGGCCTTGATCAACCACTCACTCTATTTATGGGACCACGCCAAGTGGCATCTTACCACAGTCCAGGAGATATTTATCGTACGGGGTTATCAAGTGACGTGATATGAAGGCTACCTCTGAAGTCACCAAAGTCGAGCCTTTTACGACAAACAGGAGATACCGTATTATCTCTGCAAATTCGGATTTGACGGCGTAGTCGCTAAGGCACGGTTATGCACGCCTCATCTAGGAAGCAGATGTTTTTTTAACGTTTTCTAATGAATCATGCCAGCCTGAAGGCATGACCGCCACAAAGATCAATAGAACACAATAAGGCATCAAACCCGATGCCTGAACTCAATTTTAACTCATAGGCCAGATAAATAGATACCTATCTGACCCCTGCTTGCCTTGTCCTCTTTTGACATTAGCGCGCATCTAGGAAGCAGAAATCTCTAATAATAAGGAGCTTAGCTACTAATCTCTTATGAACCTAATGAGTAGCTTTTACTTCCTACTGAAGCTTAGTTAATAGGCAGGCTTGCTTAAGTCTGCCTTAGCGGACGCGCCGGCAAATCCGAATTTACTGAGTAAATACGGTAGACGCCGAGAAGATCAGGCATGTGGGTATGGAAAAGTCAAGACTCGGGATACCTCACGGTCTGCTCAGTAGCTCGATGTACAGCTATCATCCCACCACGGACTTAACTCGCCTTGCCAGGTCTCATCGTGTCCTTCGCGTCTCGGATTTCGAAGGGACTTGTTTCTTGGAATAGGGCCGGGGCAAACGGACGACCCCACTCGTGGCCCCTCTCACGATCGTGGAGCCAAGAATCTCCCCACAAACGCCCTGCACACCAAGAGTTTTGGAAGGGCGGGAGGCCTGACAGAAATGCCAAGAGAGTCTCGAATAGCTTCGAGTTCCATGTCATGTCAAAGCTTGCAACGAGCTTTGACCAAGCTTTGTTCTGTGACCAACATCTGCCGTTCTCTCGGAACAGTTCTTTAGTTGCCGCGGGCCTTCTGCTTCTAGGATACCTTCGGGGGAATATTATTCTTCGATGATTAAGAAGCACAGGCCATGAGTGAATTGTTTTCCATCGCCGTTTCATGGAATCATCCATGTCTCTGCGAAGCCAGCCCTGTAAATGCGTATCACCGTATGGACGACTTCCCGAAGTGGACTATCAACAATCCTGGCGTCGGTCGTCCGAAGGTGTCAACGATCCAGGGTCTATCAAAACTAATTCCCGCAGACCCTATCCAAGGGTCTCTATGGGTCAGCAAAGTCTCTCTCGCGGATGGTCTGGGTTGAGTTCGCAAGCGATGGCCCTTTTCCTGTCGAATATCTCATGATTAAACGCCGGAATATTAACGATGTCCGGTATCAAACATTCCATTTTCCGCATTCGTAAGGGACGTGCTGGCCTCTTGATTATTCCAGTCATCCGGGAAGATTCGGAGGTTATTCCTTTGGAGCATTTCGAGCACTATGATATCACCGTGGAGAGATTTTGAAACTCATGTCAGCAGAGAATATCCTTGACCTCGAACATGGCGCTCAATATTGAATTGGCCTTCATCGCCCTACATCTCTTGGACTATATATTACCTCAAGTCTCACTGGTTTACTTTTAGTTATTCTTATCCTCACACTCATCTCCGCTCTCAGATGCGCCAGTGAAACAACCTTCTTGGAACATTTATCGCTAAATAAGATTTCACCATCAACACCTTTACACCTCGGTCCAGGAGACCAGTAAAGGCTCTCAATATACCAAAAACCAACAAAAAAATCACAGCTTAGACCAAACACTTTGATCTCTTACCGAACGAAAAAAGATACCCATTGGAATTTTCACACATATCTCACAACACCACCAACGACATGATGTCGAAGAAGAACGAGATAGCGAAACACAGCCAAGGAGATCACAGCGACACTACCGACCATGAAGGTTTAGACCACAAGCCCGCCTACCCCGATAAAGCAGAAGTAGACGTCTTTGGGGGTGAGGGTGGAGCGAACTTCCGTACTATGGGCCGCTTCGATACCGTCTTTGCCCTCCTCACCAACCAGTTTGGTCTCGGAGCACTTGCTCTCCCTTCAGTTTTCAAGACTCTTGGTCTTATTCCCGGTCTTATCACTCTCGTCGGCGGAGCCGCCATCACTTACTTCAGTGGTGTTGAGATTTTCTGGTACTACTTGGCCCATCCCAAAGTCACCAATATCGCTGAAATGATGAAGATCGTGGGAGGCCGCCCAGCAGAGATCTTTACTGGCATTGGCCTATTATTACAACTTATTATGACTGCTGCCTCTGCAGTTGTTACTATCTCTATTGCTTTGAATGCTATTAGCGAGCATGCTGTCTGTACTGTTGGCTATATCGCTATTGCCTGCATTCTTTGCTTTATGCTCTGCATTCCCCGGACTGCTAAATTCTTAGCTCAGTCTGGCCTCCCTTGTATCCTTAGTATCCTTGCCGCGTCTCTTTCTACTATGATCGGCCTCGGTATAAGCAACCCTCCCGGAGCCTTAGAAGGCTGGAAACCCGAGATTGAGCTTTTTGGAACTCCTACCCTCCGCGAGGTCTTCAACTGCGTTCTTAAGATCCTCTTTGCCTTAGCTGGTAACTACGCCTTTGTTACTTATATGGCTGAGATGAAGAACCCTGAGAAGGACTTTATTTACTCTCTTAGATGGTTGATGGGTGCATCTGTTATTTTCTATGCATTCATCGCTATCACTGTCTACTGCCTCGCTGCCGAGTTTACCGCCTCCCCTGCTCTTAGCTCCGCCCCTATTATTGCTGCTAAGGTAGCCTACGGACTCGTCCTCCCCGCTATATTAACTGACGGTCTTGCTTGCGGCCATATCGGTACCAAGTATGTCTATATTACTATTATGCGTAAGATCAATGCTCTTAAGGAAGTTACTGCAAATACCCCTAAGTCATGGGGTATCTGGATAGGTAGTAATGCTGCCTTCTGGATTATTGTCTTTATTCTCTCCAATACTATTCCTGTTTTCGACTCTATTGTTGCCGTTAGTTCGGCTACTACTTACGCTTGGTTTACATACGGTATTAGCGCTTTCCTCTGGCTGCACCTCTATAAGGGACGCTACTTTGAGAACT
>JAVIXY010000183.1:0-70987 GCA_033030565.1 Fusarium nematophilum
AACACTAGGTGCCAAGGAAGTGGTGTGCAGGAGGGAAGTTTTGAGGGAAAGAATTGGCGTAGACTAGAGAAGATGTATGTAGGGTAATAAGAAAAATGAGTAGTAGTAGACATCGCTATGCATCTCTGTTTGGAAAAAAAAAAAAAAACCTTTGATTATCATCCGCCGCCTCCTCCCCCTTCTGCCCTCTGCTCCATCATCATATTGTCGGCCCCCTGGGCACGGCAACGGCCTGCCTCCGCTTGTACATCTCTGCGTAGTTGAAGCGCTCGTACGTGCCGAAGCCGACGGCGGCCACAAAGATGACGAGCCAGATGCTGGTGATGATGAGGCCGATGGGGAACACCATGAGCTGCACGCCGGGGAGGACGAAGGCGACAGTGCCGTTCTTGAGGCCGGCCATCTGGTCGTCGACGGCGGCCTGCGCCATGGCAAAGTCGGACATGACGACGTCGCGGGAGAAGACGCCGGTGAGGAAGGCGGCCTCGTTGATGGAGACGTTTGTGCGGATGAGGGCGCCGGTGCTGTTCCTTGCGGTGAGGGTGAGGATTGGCATGATGATGCCCTCGATGTCGGCCCTGAGCTGGTTAGCCACATCCATAGTTTTTTAAAATGCCAGAGAGTGGAGGGTGACTCACATAGTCATGTTCTCCTTCATCTTCTCGTCGTCAATCTTGCCCACAAACATGTACGTCTGGATAAGCTGGGGCCCATCGGCCCTCTTGTCCACGCTGGCGTACTGCCCCGTCATGCCCGTGCCGTTCATCTGATCCGGCTCGACGGGCATGACGCTCGCGCCGTTGTACGACACGCCCACCATGACATCCTCGGGGGCCACCGCGGCGAACCCTCCCCTCGCGTCCGACACCTTGAACAGCCGCAGGTCGGCCTCGAAGATGCCCGTGTCGAGGTCCAGCGAGGGGAGGTTGTAGCACACGCAGGCGCCCGACGGGTTGGTGCTCTGGTGGAGGCCACCGAGGACCGACTTGCAGGCCGTGTTGGTCTCGGTGTTCCAGGCGGTGAGGTTCAGCGACCCGTCCCGGTTGAGGGGCACGTCGCCCGAGGGGATGCTGTCGAGGGTGGCGTTGTCGTCGCGCTCGTTGAACGTGGTCGCCACGACGGCGACGTAGGGCCGGTTGAGGACGTCCTCGGCCTTGCGGAGGACCAGGTCGGGGGACAGCGAGGATGCCGAGGCGGAGAGGGCGAGGAGGGCGGTTGCCGTGAGGCCGAGTGACAAGGCCGAAGCCATAGTTTGCTACTCCTCTTTTCTTTCCCTTTCAAACTTCTTCTCGTTGATATCTTCTTTTTCCGTAGCTTTTCCTTCTATGCGTGGTTTTTCGAGTCTCGTGATGGCGTCAATGACGTCGACGAATTGTCGCAAATCCAGTTTCCGAGCCAAATTAATTCGATAAATGCAATTTCCGTCCCGCGGCAAGAATTGAAGTATCTCTCAAGATAACGGGTGTCGTGCGAGCAGAAAGCTCCTCGCGTTTGGTTCTTTTTTAGGTCGTGGGTATCTCAGGAACGAGGGTTGGTTTAATTCGTGGTAGTCTTTGCAGCAGCACCAGCGGCCAGCGAACACGCACAAAATTAGGCTAAAAAAAGACCCGAAAGAGAGTGGGAACAAGAATTAGATATTCGAAAGATCAGCAGCAGATCGTTTGAATGAAAGAATAAAAGAAGAACAAGGGGGCGGTATAGAATTGAAGAAAAAAAGAGGGACCAGCCCACGCGCCGCTCGCCAAACGGCGGAAATCGTACCAGAACCAAGACGGACGGACTTATAAGAGGAATCTGCGCGAACCAAGAAAAGGCATACACACGAGATTAGACCAGCTGGGGGGGAGAGGAGATTCTGCAGAACCGTGGCAAGGCAGAGGCTCATGAATGAGAACAAAGACTCGGTGGGTTGCGGAGTCTGGGGATGAAAAGGGTAATGGGGGCCGGGATGCCGAGCAAGGGGTTCAAGGGGACCATATGCAAAACCGGAAAGAAGCGTGCCATGTTGGATCGACTGAACGGTGTGACAGGCCGTTTGACGCAGGGGTCGATGAGGCCTGGAGCTGGTCTCGTTCTCGGGAGGGGCGGGACAGGAGGGGGTAGGGGGAGGGGGGGCTGTGAGGGTTCCCTCTTGGAGGAGGGATAACTGGATACGCGGGATCGAAGCGTGGACCTGCATGTGATCTTTCGAGCGGCGAGTTGGACGGTCGATGTTATGTGGTTGGCTGAGAGGAGTTGACGATGGACTCTACGCGCCTACAGAGAAGCCATACTGGCATCATTGTCGTCCTCTGGGTTTCTTGGTACAGCGTCAACAGTCGACAGACGCTTCTTCAACCTGCCTTGAGTCTCTCACTCTCCAAGTGGCAGGCCCGTCTCGGCCGCGTTCTGGACTGTCGCATCATCGATGCGAGGTCAACTCTCGTTCAAGAGCGAACTGGAACGAGGCGCCCCCCGGCCGTCCCATGGCTGTGTCAGATCGGTTGGCAGGGCCGACGGCGGCAGACCGACCGCCTATGAGTGGATATATCTCCACTGAGGCTGGCGAAACTCAAAGGCTACAGGGCGAGAGGAGCTGGGCGGACCAAGGGTTGATTTGGTGGTTGTGGTGACTGGATGGTGCGGTTTCAGGTTGGGCATGGGATGGAGCGAGAGGTGAGGGGAGGTCATTGTCTACTGATACCTTTTGGAGGACAAGAGAGTTGCTCAAGATATGAGAGCACCTACCTGCTATTCCGTCAATCTAGAGAGTGCGATCAAAATTGCAAGCAATTCAGGTTTCCTCCCGTATTCACGAAGCATCTGCATAGTAGAGCCCAAGATACCTCGACCAAAGAGGATGGTGTCCGTCCGGTTCGCCAGGGGTTAGGCCAAGGCGGGGGCTTGGGCTGACTGCCAGGGCTAGGGGCACCCGCTGTCCTGGGCCAGGGGCGTCCTTCAGGGCTCGACCCCTGTTCCACATGGCTCCTCGCCCACTAACGGCCGGCCGAATTCCGCCAGCGCAGCGCGATCCTGATCAATCGGTGCACATGGCCCGAATCTCCCTGTCGGCCATCAGTCCACCACAAGTTGGCGATGGCTTCATTTTTCTTAGAGATTGGATGTTTTTTTCAAGGCTCTGCCTAAATTTTCCCTGTTCACATGCCTCTCGCGGGATTCGCGGAGAAAGCGGTTCGCGAGGCGTGATTCCGTTTTCTGAAACGCAGCATGCGGTGATTGCAAATCAACTTTCCTGGCCCAGGTGCTTTCTAGCGCCCACGTCGATGTGATGCTGGTGCTCGGCTGTTGCTCTCTTGCTTTCGAGGTTTTCAAGTTGAGACGGCGCGATGACTGCCTGGCAGTTTGTCTCTCTGCGGCGCCAATCGGGGACAACAAATGTCGCGGGCGGGCTGTGGCGGGACAGGGTGAAACAGTCTTGCGACTGGAAGAGCGAGTTGCCGATGAAGACTAAGACGGCTCTTGTATGAGGCTACTACCGAAGAGATTTTTTCTTCGAGGCTGAGTCGCAGTGCTAGTCACTTGAGAAACGGGATGCGCGACTGTGGTTGGTGAGCAGGCTGGAGCCAAACTTGTATGATCGCCGGCCCTTGAGTCAAGGCTGTTGCAGGCTCTGCGGCAAGTTGCGCCCAGCCCTATATGATGTGAAGCATCCCGTATACTTGGGACTCTTGGCGACGGTAACGAAGCTAGAGATGATAGCGTTAAAGGCATATAGACCATGGGGTAGGGTCGGAGGTTACGCCAATGCTACCTGGCAAAACACGTGGAATCACTCTGAAGCCATTGTCAAACTGCCGGCCAAGAGATGGCAGAAACTGCTGGAAACACCTAGTCTATGCATCCAAGGGAGATCAGTTTCTTGTTGTTTTCTCGCTAGTCGGCAATCTCGAGATCTTCCCTCTCGGGGAATATTCATGGATAAACACAAAGGTGGAATGATGTTCTGAGCCGAGATGGGTGGCTGACCTGGTCTCCCTCTTCAGCTGAAAGCGTCGAGATCGGGGTGGTGTCATGGCATCAATCAGGCTATATAGCAGATAGGCGAGGCATGAGGGCATCTTCACCGCGAGACTCCTTTTCTCATTCATCGCAATTTGATGAATGAATAAAAAAAGAGCAGATGGCGTCACCGGAAGCGATCGAGGCAGAGCCGGAGCTCTTCTTTGTCAGTCTCAACCACGACAAGCCCACCACCATCGTCCTCCTCCACGGCCTCCTCAACTCGCACATCGAGTGGTCCTTCGTGATCCCTCACCTGTCCGACTACCACGTCATCGCGCCCGACCTCAGCGGCCACTCGCGGTCCCGCGACATCCTCCCCGCGGACCTCACCAGCTCGGCCGACCGCGTCGCGGCGCTCATCCGGCGGCACGCCAAGCACGGGCGGGCGCACGTGGTCGGGCTCTCGATGGGCGCCTTCGTCACGCACCGGCTCGGCCAGCGGCACCCGGAGCTGGTGCTCTCGGCGTTGGTCACGGCTGGGCACCCGATGGAGCGGCAGTGGGCGTGGGTCGTGGGCCACCCGCGCGTCACCTACTACATGATGCTGTTCCTGCTCGAGGCGGTGCCCGTGTGGCTGTACATGAGGGTCGCGACGGGCAAGGGGATGCGCCGCCACGAGGAGCTGCTGGGCGAGATGCGGCGCAACAGGAGGTGGGAGGTGATACGCACCGTCGACATGGGCCTGATGGAGCTGGGCTGGGAGGACGTCCGGGGCTTGCCGGTGAGGACGCTGTCGGTCGCGGCGGAGACGGTCGACGACGTCGAGGCGGTGAGGAGGATGGGCAGGGAGATGCCCGTCGAGGGGTCGCGGGCGGCCGTGGTGAGGGGCGCGGTACATACCTGGAACCTCCAGATGCCGGAGCTGTTTGCGGAGGGTATTAAAGCGTGGGTTGAGCAGCGGCCGCTGCCAGAAGGTTTGGAGATTTTGACATGAGCCAGCGGTTCTTGTCTGTTGTGTTTCTCAGGTCTGGATGCCAGCGGGGTCCTTTGAGCTTACCCTTCCCTTACAGCTGCTGCAAGCCAAGGGGCTCTGTTGCCTATGAGAATGCCTGTATTAACAATGGCAACCCCCAGATTAATTCCATAACTAATAATGAGACGAGTTCGATAGGAAGCGCGCCAATGCACACTAAAGGCACATCATTCTTCCCCAGTCTCTAGAATTTCTAGTCCTTCACCGACTTGACCCGGATGCTGGATCCCCGCGCCTTTCACCCAAACGCAGCTTTCGAAAGTCTGATTGCCAAGCAGATCCTGCCCCCCAGAAACCTCCCGTCTTGCGGCCCGTCCCACAATTCGGGATGCCGCAAAAAGGGGACCATCTCTACTGCTGATTGAGAGAGAAGAGGGCATTCAGCGTCGCAATGCTGCGTTGGCAAAAGAATCCCTGGGGACAGCAAAGCTTACTGTACCACAACAACAAATCACCTCGGGACACAAATACGCACACACAAACAAAATAAAATAATTTCATGCCCGCCGCCGCCCTGTGCTGGCCATTCACTCCTAATTTGCGTCACGTGAGCTGACCGACAAAGAAACTGGATCCTGCAACCACCCGTTAGCGCTGGGCGTTTCTAGGTGGATGAGAGCCAGCTGCGCCTCCTCGTCGCTGAAACTCGAGGGCTTCAATCTGTCATCATCATCCATTTGCGGGTGAGATTTTTGAGATAAAAAGCCTTTGAGACGGGTCTTTGAGCGTCTTTTGTTTCTTCTGGGGGCACTTGGATATTTTTTGGATGAGATCGTAAAGAGTCGAGACAACGACTACCCCTCTCTCATCATGGCTCAGGATAGCGAGCCCACGGCGGAACCTCGAGTGACCTTTGCGTCCGGTCGAGTCGAGGGACACGGCCAGGCCGACTCGCCGCCGGATCTGCGAATTCTCCACTACAACGACGTCTATCACCTGGACCCTTCGAGTGCCGAACCCGTTGGCGGACTGCCGAGATTCATCAGCGTGTGCCGCGAGTACCAGAAGGGGAAGCAGTATGAGGACCAGCCCGAGATCCTGACTCTGTTCTCCGGAGATGTCTTCAACCCGAGCCTGGAGAGCACCGTGACCAAGGGTGAGTGAATGGAAGCTCCAGAATCTCATTCAAGGGCCAGGCCACCCTTATATATACCACAGCAACTGACTAGCCCAAGGTCAACACATGGTTCCTGTGCTCAACATGATTGGAACGGACTGCACTTGTGTAGGGGTGGGTAAGTCACACCACCCTTGACCGACTCGGTAGTTGACAAGGCTGTGCTTTTGCAGAACCACGACTTCGACTTTGGCGTCAAGCAGTTTGAGCATCTCTCCAGCCAGTGCGACTTCCCATGGCTGCTGGCCAACGTCATCGACCCGGACCTGGGCGACGAGGTGCCGCTGGGCAACGCCAAGAAGACGCACATGATGACCACCTCCAACGGCATCAAGGTCGGCCTCATCGGGCTGGGCGAGCGGGAGTGGCTCGAGACCATCAACAGCCTGCCGCCCAACCTCATCTACAGATCCGCCACGGCCGTCGCCAAGGAGCTCGTGCCCCAGCTGCGCGAGCAGGGCGCCGAGATCATCATCTGCCTGAGCCACATGCGGGAGCCCAACGACAACAAGCTCGCGCAGCAGACCGAGGGGCTCATCGACATCATCCTCGGGGGCCACGACCACTACTACGCCCACAGCCTCATCAACGGGACCCATGTCCTCCGTTCGGGCACGGACTTTAAGAACCTGAGCTACATCGAGGCTCGTCGGAAGGAGGATGACCCTTCGCGCTGGGACTTTGACATCTGGCGACGGGACATCACCTCCTCGATCGAGGAGGACCAGCCGACACTGCAGCTGGTCAGCGAGCTGACGTCCAAACTCAACCAGTCGCTGGCCAAGCCCGTCGGGTGGACGGCGACTCCCCTGGACGCCCGGTTCAGCACCGTCCGCACCAAGGAGTCCAACATGGGGAACTTTGTCTGCGACGTCATGCGGCAGCACCACAACGCCGACTGCACCATCATGGCGTCGGGCACCATCCGCGGCGACCAGATTTACCCCCCCGGCGCGATCCGCATCAAGGACATCACCACGTGCTTCCCCTTTGAGGACCCCGTGGTGCTGCTCAGGGTGAAGGGGCAGGCCATCTTTGACGCGCTCGAGAACGGCGTCTCGCAGTACCCTGCTCTGGAGGGGCGGTTCCCGCAGGTGTCCAACATCCGGTTCGAGTTTGATCCTTCGAAGCCCAGGGGCCAGAGGGTGCTGTGGGCTGAGATTGGAGGGGAGCCGTACGATCCCGAGAGGCTGTACGTCCTCTGCACCAGAGGCTACATGGGACGAGGAAAGGGTGAAGTACACGAACGACCTTGCAAGCATTCAAACGCTGACTCATGGTAGATGGATTCACGAGCCTGCTCGTCCAGTCCGAGGGCGGCGAGGCCGAGGAGATCATCGAGGAGGAGAACGGCATCCTCATCTCGGCCATGCTCCGCCAGTACTTCATGGGCCTCCTCACCGTCGGCAAGTGGAAGAACCTCGCGCAGCACTGGGTCAACGTCGCGGAGCGGTGCGAGACGCCCATCTCCCCCGTCAGGACGACCTTCAACGTCGACTTCCCCAGCCTCGACTCCCTGTCGTCCAAGCTTCCCAAGGACGCGCGCGCCGAGCAGGTGACCAAGGAGGCGAGCGATCCTTGGGAAAAGTTCCTCAAGCGGCGCTTCAGCGTCAACGTCAAGCCGCATGACGAGAACAACGGCAGCAGCGACGAGGACGAGGAGGATGAGGAGGATGTCGCCGGCGTGAAGCTCGACTTTGAGATCTTGCTGATGCGCAAGTTCTGGACCAAGTGGGCGCTCAGGGCGGGGGTCAAGGCGAGTATCTGCGATCCGCTCAAGGAGGGCGAGTTCACGGTCGATTGGACGCGGTGCATTGCTCCGGCGGTGGATGGGAGGATCATGATGGTGGGGTCATAGATATAGATTATTGAATCAAGACGGCTGTGGATGGCTGAGTCCTGGTGTTGTAATCAAGGCAACAATTTCGCCTCAAGGTTCTCCGTATATGCAATCATCTCCTGTACAATATGTACAACAGCCACACCTACTATTTACAATTCTCAGGATGGCCGTCTTCATCCATCAAGGGATCTTTCAAGTCTTATCCAGGGTAGTCAGCCAAGCAATTGACTATCATTCATTGCGATACCCGTGACGCTCCAATCAACCTCACGGAGGGGAACACTTCCCCCCCGTGCAGATCAAATCATCAGAGCAATCATCATTGGTACCGCAAGCAGCCCCTATTGCAGTTTGAGCAACCGTCTCGCAGCACAAGCACTCGAATCTTGTCATATGGTTAGGACGCACCTTTGCAGTGACCAGGCCACGAGCACTCACCGTCGTCGCCGCCGCTGTTGTTGCCGCTGCCCCCGATCCTCTGGATCAGCTTGTCGCCCAGCTCCGAGATGCTGGCCTCAAAGTCGCCAAAGTTCTGTGCCGCCCACTCCGCACCATCCGCTCCGGGGAGGGCATCACTTCCGGGGAATGCAATGTACAGCACGTCGTTCTCGCTGTGGCCGTTGTTCCCGTTCATCGACTTGCCGAAGCAGGCTGTCGCCAGGGAGATGGACGCCTCTCCGACCATGGGGTAGTCGCCGTCGTCGCCATTCTCATCAGCCCAGACGCCGTAGAACTTGAAGCACATCCCTTGTAAGCCAAATCTCGTGACAAACACAGCAGCACTCACCAGCTTGTTGTTGCACACAACGGCCATGACGCTGAGTGGTCGGACGCCGTACTCCTCGGGATCAAACGTCGGCCAGTTAGGCTTGCTGCCCTCGTTGCCAAACACAATGTACGAGTGGGCGTTTGCATCCAGGTCCTTCTGCCCAGTGCCGTACTTCTCGAGAGTGTCCTGGAAGGAGGTGATGGACTGGGTGTCGCCTGAGGAGCCGCACCGGCCGTCGTCCGCGGGGCCGCCCTGGATGCCGTCGCAGTCGATGTCCATGTTGACGAGCTCGCCGTTCTTGCCCTGGAGGTAGATGACGTTGTAGTCGTCCAGGTGGTCTCCGCAGTAGGTGTATGCTTGCGTAGTTAGCCTCTATGTGCATCTTCTGACGGGGAGACTTACACCCCGAGTCGCCATCGGAACTGTAGAAGCCGTCGGCGAGGACGTTCTTGCAGCTTCCCTGCTTGGTGATGCTGTCGTAGAAGGCTTTCACGTTGGAGGGCACGTCGCGGGCAGAAGCCAGCGCCACGAGGGATATGAGCAGGGTTCGAAGAGACATTTTGAAGCACGAAAAGGATGAACAACTGAAGATAATTGTCTTGACATTCCAAGTTCCCATCAGGCATCTTAAATACGAGCACAAATCCATGCCACAAGCACAGCCTTATGGCCCTCCCATCTTCCTTTCAGTTTCAGCTACGTACTCAGAAACATTCATGCCGTACACAGCCGGGAATCTCATCCAGCCGCCGTCTTTCGTCCAATCTCCTCTGCAGCTGGCCCGTCTTGACAGCAATGGCTGAACTCCAGGGGTGGAATCGACAAGGGTTTGGCAAAAGTGGCGCTGGGATCTTTGAGGCGCAGACTTGCACTTTTGCCGTCTAACCGATGCCCAGAATTGAGCTGCATGTCTATGTTTTCAGCTTGATCGTGCGACTTGGAAAAGACCTCTGCATGATGTCGAGATACAACGGCGTATCAACCTCTCGCGTTTCTCAAAGATCGTGACATTGCAGAGGGAAAGGATTCAGCGGCATCCCTGCAATTAATCTCCCCACAGCTCCGTCCGCCCTATGAAACGAGCTGCCCGAGCTGGAAAGGGCGTTTGTTTCATCGCCAAGGACATGGAACGATCTGGCGCTGGGATCTGTTAGGAATGCGCTGCAGCGGTTCGATTCGTCTGGGAACGAACACGGATTGCTGTAGGGTGGGAGGATTGGGACTCCTTCAGGATGTCTTTTTCAGTTAGCCTTGTTATCGAACCTTTTGGGCTTTGCAGATCTGTTCAACATGATGTTGCGTGTTACCATTGGTTTGTTTGGGGCTTCAAGCTGACCAACGCAGCCATGCAGTCATCAATTGCTTCATTGAGTGATCGGTCATCAGTCAGGAATCGTGTCGTCAGAGGCGAGCGCCTGGGGAAGCCCAGGATTGTGGATAGAGTGTTATGCTGCGCTCCGCACCGTAATACCGTCTTTATGCTATGCTTATGCTTCATTAATGACGGCAACTCAATCTCATCTACTGGTCCTCGGACTCAGTGCGAGCGATACAATTCAAACCCGACCCATCCAATCATGATACAGTCTCAAGCTCATATCTGACCCAAACTCAATGATTTATAAGGTGCTCCGTCCGTCCGCTCGGCCTCCGGTCGCTCGAGTCAGCCAACTTCGCCCGCTGAAGGTCCCACTTTCTCACCAACTTCCACTGACATCCCTTGCAGAGCATCTCAATGACGGACGACAGCATCACAGCCTTTCAAAATGCGACTGGGAGAGTGAGATGTTCGGCCGCGCGCCGACCGGATGATTTGGGTATATAAGATGGAAGACAGATGAGATGAGCTGCAGAGTAATTCATTTCTCCATCAGTTGCCACCATGTCGGCCAACTTGAAAGACCAAGCTTCATGGGAAGCCAGCCCCCTCGCATTCCTATCCCGCCAATTCATCGAGTCCGTCCCTCGCATCCCAGCCAATGTCGACCTCACCGGCCAAGCAGCCCTCATCACCGGATCAAACGTCGGCCTCGGCCTCGAATCCGCCCGCCAGCTGCTCGCCCTCAACCTCTCGCACCTGGTCCTCGCCGTCCGCTCCCAGGCAAGGGGCGACGCCGCAGCGCAGAAGCTCCGGGACGAGTTCCCCCGCGCAAAGATAGAGGTCTCCATCGTCGACATGCTCTCCTACAAGTCCGTCCAGGCGTTTGCCAAGAGGTGCGAGGCCCTGGAGCGCCTCGACATTGCGATCCTCAACGCGGGGCTGAGTCGGCTCGAGTTTGAGCGCGCCGAAGAGACGAAGCATGAGGTTACGCTTCAGACGAACTACCTCTCTACTGCGCTGCTGACCCTGCTCCTCGTTCCAATCCTGAGGGAGAAGCGTGGAACCTCATCGGCTGCGCACCTCGCTCTCGTGGGATCCGACATGGCGTACTGGGCCAAGTGGGATACGTCAGACGGAAGGCCCATATTCGACGTGGCTGATGACGCCTCCAAGTTTGAGTCCACGACGGCGTACAAGAACTCGAAGCTTTTCCTGCTCCTGTTCGTCAGCAGGCTGTCTCAGCTTGTTCCCAGCGACGAGGTCGTTGTCAACGTCCCCAACCCGGGAGCCTGCAGAGGCACGGCGTTCTTCGCGGACAATCCCTCCGCGATCAGCAGGTTCATGTTCACGATTGTGTCGCACATCATCGCGAGGCCGGTGGCCGTCGGCGCGAGGCAGTATGTCGATGCTGCCGTTGTGAAGGGGGTGGAGAGCCATGGGGGGTTCGTGAGCGAGGGCAAGGTGAAGCCGTAAGTTACATGATAATGAGAGCGGGGGCAATAATACTGATGCATCATAGATATCCCCCGGTGATGTATGAAGAATCTGGGCGGTCTCTCCAGGACGCGCTGTGGGATGAGACGATGAAGGAGTTGAGCTTTGCGAACCCGACGAGGATTCTCGGGGGCAAGTAGGTGCTGGTGAGGAGGGGGTTAACGGGCCTAGAGGAGTGACAGTTTAAGGTGGTTATTAAGGGTTGTGATTGCTGTATTATAGTGCTACAAGAACTAAGAATTCATCCCATACCCACGGCCGTCGCCATTCAATAGATGTCCCTCTTCCGGTAACTCCCATCTTCTGTGCTCAAGTGTAGTTCCATCCTGCAGTTTCCGTCACGCGAGGATTAGGGATGGGCCCCTGGTGGATTCCTATCGCAGCGGCAACTTTGAACCAGCTTATTACAACTCTGGGCCTTTTTCCGTCGAAACGGTGAGTGTTGGATTATTTAATGTTACATGGGGGAATTCTATGTAAAGAGATGGATTCACCGTGGAAGAAGCACATCAACCCGATGGCAAGACACCAGACAGCATGCCATCTTCACACGAGATATCTGGTTTGGCATTCCTATAGTCAGGTCCTGCAAGATACAATAGTCGCCTCGCCTAGCAGCTAGCGGCCTGCTCGCATTTCTGAGCCGAGCCGAGAGCCCAACGTCAGTGTATGACAGCTTTTCGTCTCACTCATCTCACTCAAAGACGCTCACGAATATCCCAACTCTGGCACCGAGAAACGGTCCCCAAACACCATCGCATACTAATCTAGCGTAAAAACCACGTTTGTCATACAGCAACTCATCACTGCGGTTCAATCCATTCTAAAAATCTCAATACTACAGCCCCATGAGGCCATTCTCATTCCGCTCATAATAACACATGTCCACCAGAAAAGACCCATTCGTTTAATCCCAGTGTACACTACACGTCCTGTCACATCATGCATGGGGGCACTCTCCCCGAAATCCCTCGTCCATTTCTGGTAATCGGCAGCCAGACAGGCCTCTGTCGCACGATCTCCAAGCTATCACCTTCTAGAACTTTCACACTTCGCCTCGGCCAGACTACAATCGCCGACCCTTGTCTCTCCGCGCATTCGTTCCCTCCCCCCATCAAACGAGGCGTTCGCGATCATCAATGACAGCACGTGGGTTCATCCCTTGTGCCGTACTAGCTCGATCCCCGATTACTTGTGGCGGTTGCTCAGGAGAGTATGACCTTGAGCTGAACAAACAGCGCTGACGAGCACCCCCATCCCTGCATGAACTACCGTCCCGGCAGATTGGAGGGATGGCCATGTTCTAGATCAGAAGGCACACCGCCAAACGCCTCGAAGATGATGGCCTCGACTACCGGAGCCAGCCTCGCAAGGATCGATCAGCGATTGGGGTCTGGAACGCGCCGAAGTCCGTCTGCCGTTTCATCAAAGCACTTTTCATCATACCCCCGGACAGCTACGGCCGACAGCCCAAGCCACGCAATAAACCCGTACAGCCTCACATACCGTGCAACAATAACCGTCGCAGCCGCAAGAAGCGAGCCTCAGCATAAAATAAAAAAAGTTTAGAAAAAAGAACCTTGTTCACCATTCGCAATCACATTCCTACACCCCTTCGTACCTTGCAGCTCATCGACGTAGCATCCCGGAGACTCGGTCAGAGCCAAACGCCATTCCCTCCGAACCTTAAGCCACTCCGTCGTATCTCCCTTGGGCAATACCTCCCGAGGGCATGGTTCTGGGTGAGACATTTGGCCCTCACCGACTCCTCACCGACTACACGCCTCAGACCCCGATAGGGAGGGGGGGGACCCAGTCCGGGGAGCGTTCCCCGTGTAGGACAAAGGCGGCGTGGATCGTCCACATGGCGGGTGGGATGTCGACGCCACCGCAGAAGCAAGGCGAACATATCTACCCGGGGTCTCGACGCCTCACCGGTTTTGGAGAAGCTGGTCTATATTACCGCTCGCTTTTAAACACGGCATTACGTTCTTAATTGCCACCAAGAAGAAAGACATCCCAGAAGCTGACCTGTAGGGTAGACAACTGGGGCTTCAGCTCAAGTGGCGTGAGCTATCCAGGGATCGTGCGTTTGGACCGTAGAGGAAAAAGAAAAGAAAAGAAGCCCAAGTCTCGGTTTAAAAGGCACTGGCTGAACTTGGCGACACATCCAAGTTTCTTTAAATTGTTGCCGCCGCCTATCATTTCCATCGCCCACAACCTCGGTCCAACAGAACTGCTGGATCGAGACGCATTGAATGTCACCCCCTGCGACCATCTATCCAGGTCCAATCATTGCCTCTCCGCAACCCGGGTATATCGCCTCGCGAGATAGAACCGAAGGCAAATAAACCGGTTCCAGGGATGCCCTCGCTTCTGTCCCAATATCCTGGTTCGCGGGCGTTGGGGGCAACCGAACCAACAGAAACACAAAGCTAAAGCCCACTTCCCCAGCTTAAGCTCTGCTCTTCTCTCCCTGTTAACTTCACTTGGAACAAACCTCCTAGCCTCATCCCGCTTGGCCACTGCGGATACCCATCCGTCGATCCCTCCGCCGGCGTGCCCCATGGAAACTTTTGTGGTATCCCGTGACGTTCCCCTCATGCGTTTAGCCCCTGCCTTGTTCCTTCAAAGTTGACCAGGTATCAAAAACTTGTCTCTGTGCCTCCATTCCCTCTTCTTTCTGGCCCCCGCGCCCCCCGCGGAGGGCGATATCCCACAAAGCTTGTGATGCCGAGTCTTTTGTTCAGTCCCAACGTTTCATGAACAGAACTTTGAAAAGGGCTTTCCATTAGACTGAAAACCCCCCCTCATTAGTTGGGAGGATCATCGGATAAGCAAAAAAAGAACGGGCTCATCACTAGCTTACAAGCCCTTGGTAAGCCTAGTCTCTGGTGTCCCCGGGGTCGATTCCCGTTGGATCCATGTTACAAGCCTCTCCCTCCACTCGGAAGCAGAGCCTCTGCTGTTGCGTACTTTCGTTTAACCCTCTCCACTTTCATAGCCTTGTCCCTTTTTTATCCGTCCAATGCCCTTCCTATCTTGCATCGTGTCGTGACCCCGGGGGAGACTTGACCCGATCCAGAAAGTTGCCTCTCCCTTCCATCACACGCCCGTCCTCCGTCGGACCTCATATATTTGGCTTTCCCCCGGCCCACCCGAAACGACAGAGTAGTACGATACCTCAAATCAACTTCGGGAAAGACGTTACCAAATCCACGTCAATCCGGACCGTCCGTACTACACTCGACCCTCCCGGAACGGCCTAGTCCAACCAAGCTAGCCGTTTGGTCCACTGGCCTCTTTTCCCGTTGTTACACAAAGCTACCGGCCGGGGAAACGGACAGCCACATCCCATCCAAGAAGGGTGACCGTTCTGACAGCTCGGCGCGCGCTGCATTAGTGTCCGAATGTTGAGGCCCGAGATAGAGGGCGAGCAAGAAGCTTCGAGACTTGAGACGTCTGTTCGTTCAGCGTTGAGGGGGGGGAGGGAGGAGGAGGAGGAGGGGACGTACCCTGGCCGTTATCAAGGCCTCAAAATACCGCCCTCTGACGGGATTCGCGGGCAGAGTCGCACGAAAAATCCTAATCACGGACCCCCCCCCCAAATAGAAGAAAGCAGGTAAGGTATATAATATGGCCATCGGTGGTTCTCGAGAGGTTGCAGACATCTGTGCTTCTTCCAGCTCGACAACACCTCTGGACAAGAACAAGAAGCCTGAAGACTCTCCGTCGACAATGTCCCCTTCCAAGACCCTGGAGCCGTGGCGGCTCACGGCCACTGAGGCCCTCTACCAGATCCAGGCTGATGAGCTCTCGGTCCAAGACTATGCCAGATCTCTCCTTGGGCGGATCAGGGCAAGAGACGAGCGCGTCAAGGCCTGGGCCTATCTCGATGAGAAGGCTGTCCTTGAGCGGGCAAAGTCGCTGGATGAGGTGCCCAAGAAGGATAGAGGGCCGCTTCACGGACTGCCCATCGCTGTGAAGGATGTCATCTACACCAAGGGTAAGACTCGACATTCCTCAAAATCAAGAAAAAACGACGATGCTAACAACAAAAAAGATATGCCCACGCAACACAACTCTTCTCTATACAAGGGAAGCTTCCCCGAAGTCGATGCTGCTTCCGTCCGCATCCTTCGCCACGCAGGCGCTCTCATCTTTGGTAAAGTTCCCTTCATCTCAAGTCTCGACCTTGCAGCTTACAAGCCCCCCCAGGCAAGACAACAACAACTCAGTTCGCGGCCATCCACATCGGCCCAAAGACTCACAACCCCCATGACCCCCTCCGCACCCCCGGCGGCTCCTCTGCTGGCTCCGGTGCTGCCGTCGCCGACTTCCAAGCGCCCCTGGCCCTGGGCACCCAGACCGGCGGCTCCATCATCCGCCCGGCCTCCTTCAACGGCATCTACGGCTTCAAGCCGACCTGGAACGCCGTCTCGCGCGAGGGCCAGAAGATCTACGCCCTGCTCCTCGACACGCTGGGCTGGTACGCCCGCTGCGTCGACGACCTGGTCCTGCTGGCCGACGTGCTGGACGTGCAGGACGACGACGAGGCCACCAGCTTTTCCGGAGTCAAGGGCGCTCGCTTCGCTATCTGCAAGACAGCCATCTGGCCGTTCGCCGGGCGCGGCACCCGCGAGGCCCTCTCCAACGCGTCGTCCCTGCTTAGAGCCCACGGCGCGACCGTCGAGGAGATCGACCTCCCCGCCGAGTTCGACAATATGGCCGAGTGGCACCGCGTCGTGCTGCACAGCGAGGGACGCGCCTCGTTCCTGCCCGAGTACCGCGTTGGCCGCGACCAGATCGACCGGGTGCTCGTCGACCACGTCGAGAACGCGGATGGCTTCACCCGCAGGGTGCAGCTGGAGGCGATTGACGGGATGGCGGCCCTACGGCCCAAGATCGATGAGATTGCCGGCCGGTACGCCGCCATCATCACGCCGAGTGTGCCGGATGAGGCGCCTGTTGGCCTAGAGAGCACGGGGAGCCATATCTTTTGCAGCATGTGGACTGTGAGTACCCCCCGTCCTCCGTATGACATGCCTTGGAACGTACTAACGTGAGTCAAAGGCCCTGCACACTCCCGTGCTCAACGTCCCCGGTTTCAAAGGCGACCACGACATGCCCATTGGCGTCTCCCTCGTCGCGCCGCGCTATCGTGACCGCCATCTTCTCAAGGTCGGCAAAGCAGTTGGCGACATCTTTGAGGCAGAAGGGGGATGGGAGCCCAAGGTGTGAAGCATGTTGCTCTACGATGTGAACAGAATTGGGTAGACTGATGTCAACGGGTATGGACGGCGCACAGGCGTGTAACTATCAACATGTTAGAGGTACAGGTAGACAGGGTCAAACACGGCGTCTTGGATTAAACAACGAATGGCTTGTTGGGTGTATGTTGAATGCTTTTTTCGTATTTTACCCAGTCGGGCTCTCTGGACAACTCGACTCCCTTGACCCAAGGAAATCTATATCCCAAAATCCGCCCATCACCAGAAATGCTGACATTAGTTTGCTCGTTACAAAAACACCGGATTGCGCTCTCAAACAAAGCCTCCAAAAGGCCTCGTCGCCCCCAATGCCCAGAATTACAATTCCATTCCGTCCCCCCCCACACTGGATGCCGGACATACCCTAGAAAAAAAGGGGCTTTTCCCTCCGTCGGCCAGTCCCATATGAACCTGCTGAGGGGAGGCGCAAAAGCAACGAGGAAAACGCCGAGGATGTGAGTGAAATATGGGGAGGGTAGTTAATGCCCAACCACGGGGCAATCAAAAGATGTTTGTGTGAAAAGATGACCCGAGCTATATATGTTGAAGTAGCCCTCATCGCTTGGTAGGCAAGAACTTGTCAATACATTCGACCACCTATCAACAAGTCAGCGGCTGGTGAATCAAGAATCGAAACAGAAACTCACGTCCTCGGTTAGGACACCCTGGTTTCGAAGGTAGTGACCCATGCTCTTGACGAGCTCAACCTGCTCCTCGGGGTTGAGGCTGGTGATGGCCGTCTCGAGAACAGTGCCCAGGTTGACCTTGTGGATGGCGATGAAGGTGTGGTAGTACATGTAGGCAAAGAAACCCATGATGAACTGGCAGTCCATGCGGTCGGTGATGCCGCCGTGGCCGGGGATCGAGTCGCCAAAGTCCTTGATCTTGAAGGTGCGCTTGAGGCCGGAAGCGAAGAAGCCACCGAAAGGAGCGATGAGGGAGGCAAAGGTGGCCAGGTTGAGGGCGTGGAACTGCACAGGGGCTAGCGTGACCGAGAAGGTAGTCGAGTCGGGGAGGAAGAAGAACTTGGGGAGCTCGAAGGTCTGGAGGAGGAAGGCGGGGTTGGGGTCGCACTCGAGGCCGGTGAAGACGTTGGCGCCGAGGTCGTTGACGGGGCAGATGAAGTACTTGGATCGCATCATGACGTTGACGAGGAGCACGCCGAAGATGATGGTCATGATCCAGGCGCCCACGAAGCCCTCGACCGTCTTCTTGGGGGACAGCTTGATGAGCTGCGTGCGCCCAAAGAGGATGCCGCAGATGTAGGCAAAGATGTCGTTGGTGATGACCAGCGCAGCGGGCAGGAAGAACCAGATCATGCCCTCAAAGACGTTGTTCATGATGAAGTGAGCTTGGACCACGATGAGGTAGAGAGCCATGTGGGTCCAGGCAAAGTTGGTGAACTGGAACTTGTAGTGCCCAGCCTGGAGTGAGGCAACAAAGAAGACGAAGCCTGAGCATGGTTAGAGGTCTGAAAGCGAGCTGAGGGTCAATGGCTCTGGAATCGCGGAAATACTCACCAAACACGTAGAGGATGAAGCTGATGAAGCGGTGGTGGGTCGCCAGAGGCAGCAGCACCTTGTCGACGAGGACAATGTGCTTGAAGTAGTAGATGACGGTCTCGCCGTAGAGGAAGTACATGGTGGTCGCGAGCCAGTACCAGTTGAGGCTCTTAGTGGACCGGAGAGAGCGGGCGCGACTCGGGACGTTGGCAATGGCGATGACCTCCTTGAAGGAGACGATCTGGACGGCGGTGATGATGCAGATGATGTAGATGTGGCCCATGAAGAGCGCGGTGAAGAACATGGCGAACATGACAAAGGTCCAGAAGGTGCGCGTTATGAAGTTGGCCTTTTTCTTCTCGTACTCGGCTTGCTTCTCGTCGGGTGTGGGAGGTTTCTGTCATGGGGTCAGCCATCGCGTCTGGCATTGGGGAGAATGCAAGCTTGACGTTGGGGGTGATGTGCTTCCGACACCATTCCCCTTCGCCGTCTCTGCGCCTGCTTACCTCGGTCACGGTCGCCAGCTGAGCCTGCTGGGACTTGGACTTGGTGGGCGAGCCATCCTCGCTGCTGAAGCTCGATCGTCGTCCGTCGGAGCCGTTGCGGTTGGGGAACCTAACCCCTCTCTTTGATCGAGCCATGGCGATACGAGATCTGTAAATCTGGATTCGCGGTGGTTGTTGATAGGAGGGTTTCCTGCGGATAAGCTTCTACCAAGCTCCGCAATGTCCGCAAGCTTGTCCGCTGACGTCGTTGTGCTGAGCCTCTCTTATCGGCTGGTGTCTATCGCGCGATGTCGCCTCGCTTCGTGCTCGCAAAAGGCAGCAGGATGATCAGTACACGCGCGGGAGACTCGGGAAGACTCGTAGGAGTGTCGCGCAACCGCTGGGCTGGGACTCTCAAAGGCTCGTGGGACCGGTCGAAGTTTTGTGCGTGGTAAGGAGTGACGGCGAGGCGTGGTGGACAAAGTCGCTTGCGGTCGGCAGATGGCCCGATTCCGGAAAATAGGACCTCTTGGACTGTCGGCGATTCGCGCTTCTCGGGGAACGGAAGCAGCGGGCGCGGACGAGCGGGCAGGGAGAGCTCAGTCTCGCGATAATCTGGCGATGGTTGATGGTTTGACGGGAAACAGTGGTTTGAAAAGTCGAGCTGCGTAGCCCGTCACTCAGTTAGCCCCCAGCATTTCCGAAAGTGGGCGGAGGGTTTTACCAGGACTTGGTGCTCCCCCGGCGATCACTGGGTGCTGGGCGCTGACGCTGACGCCGCTGGAGCCAGCCTGGGCTGTGCGCATTGCAGGGGAGGGCTAATAGGCGCGCTAGCAGCAACACGCGGGTTGAGTCTTGCCCCGGAACAGGGCAGCGGCTGTGGCTTGACGTGTTCCGGAGCTTCCAGAGGATTTCTTCTTAGGGCGCCAACTTGAGCCGGGACCTCGTGGTTCAGATGGATAACTAACGGGAGGCCGCAATGAACAGGTGGACGCTCTTGTCCTTGCTTTGCCTATCAACATTGTGGTCTTCTACAATAGCTCTCTCTGACCTTCGATGCTACAAGCTGTGGGCTTGTCAACTCGAGCCCCAGACCAAGATGCAGGGGCTGATTAGCTGTGGGACACGGAGCCGGCCAAACGCCGGTTCCCGTAGGGCGGAACTCCATCAGAGATCTGTTGAGATTTGCCCCGATTGAAGCTGGGACGAACGTCTGGATATCGTGCTGGCACGTTTGTGGCTGCAGCAGCAGGGAGCTCAGCCGATAATTCTACAGCCATTCCCATCAAAAGGCGACCAGACACAATTCTGGAGTTCCCCGCCGAGTCAGGAGTAAAAAGCCCTAAAAAGCATATCAACGGGGCCCAGAGAGTGACGTCGCCTGTCGGTTGCATTGGCTTCGTGGCATTAACGCGCCAAGCTTGACGGGCAATTTGCCAACCCGCAGCATCCGGCACCAGAAGCACAATCCCCACCAGTCATTTCTCGCTCTCGCATTCACCGTCTCGATTCATGCAACGTTGCTGCTTTTGCAGCCTGGGAGCCTTCTTTTGAGATCAATATTTGATCGAATAAAGGTGCATCATTAGAAAGATGCATGTTCTGGTGGGAATCAGACGTCTACAGCAAAGCTCAGAGCCAGGCTTGACGACATCAATGACGCAGTTTGCTGTTCACATGCTTCAGAATGTGCCAGACCCCACTCACATGTATGCGCCACGTTTCTCTGGCGAGTTCCTGGATGTGGCGGTTCAAGAAGCACCAGCCACGGCTGGTCATTTAGCTTCGTGTTTCTTACACGTGACCTCGCGTCGCGTCTTTCAAGGATGTTTCTGCTTGTGGGACGAGCCATGATAGAACTTTGGATGCGCTCTACGGAGTGGATGGGCCGACAAATCTACAGCCTCTGCTCGCTCAATGGAGTTGCCTCCTCTTCCACCCAGATCCATGAACCATGGATCTAGACGAATTCTCCGATGACGGCCTCGATGACTTGCTTGACAATGACCTCCAAGAGCTCGAAAACAATGCCATCCAGCTCACCCAGGCCCAGGCACAATTTAAACCACCGACACAACGCCCTGTCATTGATTCTCCTGAAGTCATATGGGTCGAGGACGATGACCTGGACACGACCGAAGTGACGAATGACGCCGGAGTCCCCATCGGGAGACCCGTCATAGACAACACTCGACAGCAGCACAATCATTCCTCGCAGAATCAACACCATCCCGAAGCTCGACGATCGATCCCACCGCCCAATCCTCGATGGAACCCCGTTGTCGACCCCTCGAAGCGGCGCCCCATGGGGGAGCCTCCCCCACGCCATCCTAGTGCAGGGCCGCCCAACCAACCTCTGTACACCTCGCAGCAGTTCCAGACCCAGAGCTACAATCTCGCCCGCGCCCAGCCAAGCCAGTTTGCCCGACCTCCCCTCCCTCAAAACCGCTTCGGCCCCTCCCAGGCGTCTCAGAACCAACCTGGAGATGTCGTATCGGCGCTCCAGCAACGGGTGCGGGCGCTCGAGGCCCAGCTCAATGCCGCTCACGGCGAGGTCTCAATCATTCGATCCAACTCGGCCAAGGCTCAACAGCAGCACGATGCCGAGGTGTCTCGTCTGAAAAGGCTGAACGCCGAGCAGCTGGCAAAACAGGAACGAATAGCCGTGGCGGCTGTGGCGGCGGAGCAGAGTGCCAACACCGAACTGCAGTTTCTCCAGCGTGATATGAAAGAGGTCAGCGACCGCGCTCGCCGCAAAGATGGTGCTGCAGGGACTGCTTCCGGCGTCACAACCCCTAAAAAGGCGACCAAGTCGTGGCGAGTCGCCGATGGCTTCGATGAGATGGACATCGTTGTGAGTCCCAGTAAGGGGCACGGGCGGAACAGGAACGCTGGCTCAGTCGCCGTCAGCGTCGGCGAGCGGACTCCGAGCAAAGGCAAGAGGAAACGGCCGCTCGTCGACAGCCCTGTCATGGCGCTAGAGACTCACACAGACAGCTTTGATAGCAGCAATGGAAAGCCAGAGCCTCCAGAACATCCAGCCCCGGTCGTGATCGAGGCGACCCCGGCTCTCCCCTTCGAGGTTTGCGTCTTCGCCCATGTCTGTTCCTGATGGGAGGCTAACTAGGACTAGTTTCTACAACTCGTGCTCGACCACAGCACCCTCCGCGGTCAGCCGCCAACATTTGATGTCCTGTCACGGTTCTCATTCGGCTCCGAGCCAGACATGTCCTTCTCTGCCATCATCTTTCAGAAGATCCCACTGATGGGAGATTCGCAACGCCCCATGCAACTGCTCGTGGACTTTGCAAATCTCATGGTGGGTCTCTGGAATCGCTGCATCGAGGAACAGCTGTGGGAGCCCATCAAATACCTTGTTGCTCTCATCTCGTTCGCCCTGTCCCTCCATGCAACAGAGGTCGCTCCCTTTGTTCTGCCAAACCTCGCTGCACCGGCGCAAGCGACAATCTGCACCATGTCTGAGTCGCGCAACCGGGTGCAAGATGCAGATCGACTCAGGAACAACCCATACCTTTTTGTCGACGAGCACCTCGACGTCATTGACATTCTATCTCTCTTGTACACGTGCTCGCTTGCCTGCTCTGCAGCCCCGGACGAGACTGACTCTGGATTTGAGTCCAAGGCTGCACTCTTCTGGAGCCTCATCTCCCTCGAGTCTATCAGCACACTCCTGACGCCCAGGCAAGAACTCTCTGTGGTCCTGGGGACGTTGGAGCTCTTAGCAACATCGTCTCTTCCCGACTCGATTGGTCCGATAACCGACGACAAAGACCCCCCTTTCGTGGCGCGAGTCATCATTGACCGAGTCGGGAAGCTCATCGACAACCCCCGACCAGATATCAAGCGCGGCCAGAAGCGCATGCTGCGGTTGGCCGCATTACGGACGCTCATCGCCTTTGCTCGCTACCCGTTTGGGGCAGTACAGCTCGCGTCGCACAGCACTGCGCTTCCTCGCCTCGTGACTTGCCTCAGCACAAGCATCGATGAGCTGTACGACCAGCCCATCCCGTCCAACATCTTGCCACCGCCGCCCGAGACAGATGATTCGCGCCGGGGGGGTGAGAAACAAGGCTCCTCTGGGGATCTCAATCGAATCATCTCTCAATGCGTCCTCCTTATCCACAACCTGGTCACCGACCCCGAGACGGCGGGCATCGCCGAGATGAGCCAGAAGCTGTCCATGTACTACGGCGCGAGCCAGCGGTACACGCTGGCATTGGGGAGACTCACGTTTGCAGAGGAAGACCTCGTGATGGAAGCTGGCATCGACGGCGAGACGGTCGAGGTGGCCAACCAGCTGCTGGAGCTGAGCGTGACGCCGGACGAGGGAGAGGTTGTGAGCGAGGCGTTTGGAGCGTGGAAAGACATGCCCATGGCTGATTGATATCCACCTCTGTTAGAATGGGGGTGAAGTGCATTTAAGGCGTTGAGATGAACACGGTGATTTTTTGGAATGATGGGCTGGACTTGACATGTCTACCAGGGTTGGCCGGCGTTTGGAAAAGCATCCTTGGGTTAGATGAGATACCAAGACAAGCATGCAGGACAATAGAGATTATACATGCTCCAGATTCATATCATTGCATTGTCCATTTCGTATTTCAAATCGTTCAGCTCGTCATACTCGTCATATCTTTACATCCCAACTCACAACTGCTTCATCAACCAACTCCTCGCTTCAACAGCAATCTCACTCAACAAGCCCAGCTTAACCATTGTACGAAACGTGGACGTGGTCCCTGCATGATGTTAGTCGTTTTTCACCTCAGAATCCCAACACAAGCATGACGTCTTACCAGTGGTTCTGCGTCAAGTCGCCCCGGTTGTCCATGGTCCGCCAGCTCTCCCAGTTCTTGTCCGTCTTGTCGACAGACGTGGTCCAGATCTTCTGTCCCCAGATGACGTACTTGAGGTTCAGGGCGTTGCGGTTCTTCATGCACCACTCGGCGATCTCCTTGCCGGAGAGTGTAGCAGACTAATATCGCCATGTCAGTTATCCGCACGTTCTGCACCAGAGTATCGACTTACACCGCCGCCATCCGCACACATAAAGTCAGTCGCCAGTCCGCAGCAGTGATCCGAAGACCCCGGACATCCACAATCCCTCTTGCACCCAATCTCCCTCACCCTCCCTGGAAACGCGGCGACGACCTTCTTCGCCCCGTCGACGGCAACCTGCTTGCACGCCCCCACGGCGGGGATCGCAGGAGCAGGGTAGCCGCCGAAGCCAGCGCCCCCGGCGGAGCAGCACTTCATCTGGCTGGGGCCGGGGCACTGGTTGCTCACGCTTGAGCCGGCGCAGTCCGACGTCCAGCGGCAGTTGCCCGAGGGGCCGTTGCTGCAGGAGGGCTTGGAGCAGCACTTGATGTTGGCGGCGTCGGCGGGGCAGGCGCCCGAGATGGAGGTGCCGCCGGCCGAGGAGCAGGCCGAGTCGGTGATGCAGACGCCGGCGATGCCGTTGGGGCCGTAGCAGGGTTCGTTTTGGGCGGCGAGGAGGGGGGTGGGGGAGAGGAGGAGGAGGAGGGTGGAGGTTGTGAAGCGCATGATGGTATGTTCTTGGGGATCTGGGAGGAGTCAAGAGGCCAGTTGAGAGTGTCTTGGTCTTTCAAGTTGAGCCTATTCCAACTCGTCGAGCATGGCCTCTTTATACATCTGAGTGCAACAGACGATCATGGCCGTCTTCACAACGATCGTCATTCCACAGGTCAGCAACTATCCGCGGTTTCGCATTGATCAACATCGTGCAACGCCCTTAGAGAGAAACTCGATCCCTCCCGTCTTGTGTCGCCCCATCTCCTCCTCAACTAGTGAAGTCATCGCTCAGCCCACGGGGCAGATTTCCAAGGACACAAGCAAACAGCCTATAGCATGTCAATGACATGTTTTCAGCTGCGTCGTTTGGCATTAAGCTACGATCCGTAGTCATCTCCACCTTGAAAAACGTCAGAGTTGCCCATCCCTGTCAATGCCCTGTGGTTTGTTGGTTCAGCTCCCGATAATCAAAGTCGTCTAAGCTTCCCGACCATTCGAAACGGGAAGGTTGAAAAAAGCCTCGCTTCAAACACCGATGGCCCGGCCGATCATCGTCGATCCCTGCTTGGCAACCGCCATCCCGTAAGAGAAGCCGGCTCGGATCCCACGTGTCGTTACTTTCCTGCCCAACTCGGCAGTTGGAATTACCCTCTTTCGATCCAGGAGGGGCCAAGAACGGGTCTGATGCTACGATCTTGCGTCGGTGGCTTGTCTCGGTTTGCGCGTTTAGATGCAGGGAGGGGACGGTTGTTTGTCCAAGTTTAAGCTTAGACGGGAGATGGAATTGGAGGATCGTCTCCCTTGGGCATAATCCGGGGAAAGGTTGGGCCGGGAATAGGCAGTGCAGCAAACAGCCTTGAAGATCAGTTCCAGTCGATCCAGTAGGCGATACCGGTCCAAGTCTGGCTATAATGAAGGATCAAATCGACTCAAGGGCGTCAATCTACACAAATAATATTAAAGTTCAAAATATGGTATTTTTCTTTTCTTTTACTCAGGTATTGAAATGGAAACACAGGGCTAGAGTGGCCAAGACATCTGCCCTATCAGTGGGGACTGCCGGGAACGAATGTTTCAAGAGGCTAGACACAATATTAAAGGGTGACGTCGCTGCCTCAACTAGATGCTACACGAAACAGGTTCAGCCTTCTTGTTCTCAGCTGAAAGATCGACGGAGGTAGCCAATGCCTATTTTCGTAATTCGTATCAGCAGGTACATGGAATTGCATTGAGCCGTGGTTGCAGGAATGTGACCACAAGACTGATTGAGGGCCAACTTCGCATGTAAGCATGGCAAGTCTAGGTCTTCGTATTCGCTACCTTTTCCAACTAGCTATAATGACAATATAACTAATACAACGATGGAAGAAAACGGCACTATCTACAGAGTCAAATCATCCAAGAACCCCTCCGTCAACAGGCAAAGCACTCAATGTCATAGAACGTCTGCTTGGGCTCCTGGTTGAAGATGCCAAACTGGCTCTGCCGCTGCTTCAACAGCGTGCAGAGGCCAGATCCGAACGAGAGGGTGACACACCCGGGGGTCTGGGTGCAGCTGTCCGCGCAGGCTTCGAGGCTGCTCGCGTCTCCAGGGCCGATGATGGCGTTGGGGCTGAGGGCGACGCCGGTGTACTGTGCGCAGGTCTGGCCTGCTGACGCCAGGTTGAGGACTGAGCAAGTCGGCTGGGGGGCTGCAGTGGTGGTGGCGGTTATGCTCGTCTCGCCGGTTGTCGTGTCGGTGGGAGCAGTGGTCAGTGTAGTATCGGTAGTCAAGGTTGTTGCAGTGTCGGTCGACAAGGTCAAGCTAGAGGTAGATGTCGCGACAGAAGCGGTCTCAGTTGTGACCAGAGAGCTGCCAGACGTCGTCGAGGTCGGTCTGCAGGGGCCTGCATCAACACCCACCAAGGCCATGGCCGAGAGCGCCCCAGCCGCCATCTTGAGCGAGACCATGTTGTTTTGTGAGGCTTGGAACGAGTGTATAAGGGTGAGGATGTGTTCTAAACGAGTGGCTGGCCCAATTGGAACTGGATAAGTTTGGCTTGGCAGGAGGGAGCTTGGCTCTCTTAAGAGGAGGCACATCCTGTTGGATAGATTGCTGATGCCCCTGAGAAAAAGGCCTAGAATTCGAATAGGAAGTGGACTGGCGATATGTTGTGAAGCTATCTCCAATAGTTCCGCGTTAGCGTGCGAATTCACTCGAGAGCGTAGAGCGGAACCTGAAAACAACGGGGAAAGACGTTTTCTAATACGGATCAGCGTACAGATATGGTCAAAGAGCCGAATTCAAGATGCGACTGGGACTGTTGATGTTGCTGCTGATGGGCGGTCGTCACCCTGTGTCTCCATATGACGCCGCCGGATCTCACGTCTACGAACTGACTCGCACTCTGAATTTGTGAGAAAGTTCTCTTGGAGGATGTAGATATGGGTCTTGATATCTATCTATATGTTGGATGACACCGACCCCTAGAAGTTGGGGTCTAACTCTATGAGGCAGACCCTAGTTAAAACATGACGCCTATGATATCAACCCAGACTATCGAACCAGTCATTTTTTATCCGCATGCTCCAAGCCGTCGATGATACCGTCCAAGCACCCCAAGGCATCCCTCACAGAGTCCATCCCCGGCCTATCCTCCTCGATGAAGCACGACCACTCAAACAGATGCTCCTGGCCCTCCGCAACAAACAACCTCACCTTCTCCCCACCAAGAGCATCCCTCATCCCCTCGGCACTCCCCAATGGCACATGCTTGTCCGCATCACCATGTATAAGAACAGTAGGCGGCCAGTTCTCAACCCGCAGACGGTTATCCTCCCGAGCCCAGCTGTACCCGGGGTCGATGTCACCCACCATGCCAGGCCAGGCGTTCTTGTAGATGTAGTACTCGTAGAGCATGCCTCTGCTGTGCCTGGGCGGATCTTGGACCACGGGTGCCTTGGGGAACTCGTAGTTTGGGTTCTTGGTTCCATCGGGGAGTAATCGCTCAGGAGTAAAGGTCGACTCGCTGCCTGGTGGGTTCTTGCCAACTTGGAGGGGCCCTGCGATGTACTGAGCTACGTCTGCGTCTTCAATGGGCTCGGGCGTGAGAAGAGCCGACGAGCTAAAGAACGGGTGTTGAAAGGTGTGAATTCCCGAGATGCCAAAGAGAGCAAGTGGTGGAGGCGAGCAGTGATGTGCAATCAAGGTAGCGGCAAAGGACCCTAACCTCTTGAGTAAACATGTAAGAGCATTCTCCAGGTGCAGAACTTACCAGAGCTTGCGCCTCCAACAATGACTCGACGCTCTCGCCCGTCCTTCATATCCCATCTTTTGGCAAATTCATAAGCTGCTGTCACGTCGTCGAGCAGTCCCTGGGCCCCAACTTGAGGCATGAGCCTGTAGCTTGCGCTGATCAATGTCCATCTCCGCCTTAGACATGCCTTGTGAAAAGTCCTATTAACGAGATGTTTGCTCAAGATCGAGGGTCTCTTACTTGGACGAGCCACGGCGCTATCCACTCTCTTCCCCAGTCTGTGAGTCCTCCGGGGTGGAAGTAGAGGAAGACGTGTGTGGATGAGGCGTCGTGGGTGTAGACGTCGCATTCGAGGGGGATGCCGTGGTGGGCGAAGAGGTGAGTTGATTTTGAGAGCATGATGACGAGGGGGGAGGGGGGGGGGTTGGTGTATTGTTTCGATGTGAAAAGTTGAAGCTATGTGGATTTATTGAGCTGTAGGCAGCTTCTAAACGTGTCGGTTAAGTTGGCTGCGAAATGGTTACGTACGCGGGTCCGGCTAAATGAATCGGCTCAACAGCCTGTCAGACGGTACGATCGAGTTCCGTTCTCATGAATTCACAATCCTCTCACTTGAGCATCGCTATTAAATGACCGAGTTGAATGGGTCGACAAACGGCTGTTAGAAACCAGCTCAGATTCAGATTACTGAGATGGTTGACAATCACCAGATTGGACCTTTTCATGCCCTTTTCACGGAGACAATCGTCACTCGCGGGCGTATATTGAATCTCCCTCATCGCTCGACATCGGGAGAGAAAATACCAATGCGCAAAGTCCTCTCAAGGACAAAACCAGGGGTATGATAATCGTCATGTCCATCATCCACGCCACACCAAACCATTTATACAACACAGAATATTACCTCTAAGTATAATTGTCTCATTCATGACACGTCTCTCACTTATCCTTCTCCTCGGTCTCGCCCTCAGCCGTCTCCATGGAATCGCTCTGCTGAGACTCCGCGGCTCCGAGCACCACGTTGGGCGCGTATGGGATCTTGCCCTCGCCCCGGCGAGGAGGGGGGATGAGCGTGTTGTACCACCTCGGGGCGAGGACGCCGACGCCGATCAGAATCAGGCAGATGTGGGCGATGCCGAAGCCCAGGATGTGGAGCGGGTCGTCGCGGAGGTCGTGGAAGGCGGGATAGGCGAAGCCGAAGATGATGGCGAGCACGGGGGCCGAGATGAAGCGGAGGAGCAGGGGCCAGAAGCCGGGGATCTTCCAGTTCTTTCCAATGCCGACAATGACGTTCAGGTCCTTTCGGAGTTGCTGGCCCTGTGGTTTTAGTTAGCGAGATTATTCTAGTTAGAATGAGGGCATACAGAACATACCGAGTAGAAAGCCAGGTACCAGAGGCGGGTGACAAAGACATTGGTAAAGAGCCAAGTCAGGAAGGGCCTCTTGGCAATGAACCGTCCGATGAAACCGCTCTCCTCGTTATACGTCAGGGCTGGAGGCACAGAATCAGGAGTCTTGCCAATGACGGCTGAGACGACCGAGCCAGCGATGAAGAGACCAAAGCCGACACCAGCACCAGCCGGGGCGCTCACAGCATGGGCGACAGCCACACCGAGAACCATGCCGCCAAAGTAGCCAAAGTTCCAGACGATGAAGGCAGGGTTTCCAACCTGGCCGGCAACGTCCCTCCACCGATAAAAGGTGGTTGAGAAGGCACACTCTCCAAAAACGACAAACACCAGCGCCACGTCGTTAATCCAGCGGTCCACACCGGTGAGGAGAGCGTAGCCAAACTCGGTGCAGTAAGGGAGCGAGATGAGGAACGAGAGGACTACCAGCCCCGTAACGACCCATTCACGACGCAGCCTGATGCCCGAGTCCATGATGAGGGTGACGACGGCGTCAACCATGGCAAAGGCAGAACTGTACCCCAGGACCATCAGAGTAAAAAAGAGAGCAAAGGCCCAGAAGTTGGCGCCCGGCAGCTGGGTGATGGCCGTGGGGAGGGTCAGGAAACCGATGGTGAAGGAGCCGATACGCTCGCCGGGGACGGGCATCATGTCCATGTAGCCGATGACACCGAAAGCAGCAAAGGCAGCGAACCCCTCAAAGAGGACGTTGCTAGCGACGATAAGGCACGAGTCCATGACGGCGTTGGCGTGCTTCTGGTTGTAGGACGCGTAGGAGCTGAAGTAGCCGAAGCCGACACCTGTCGAAAAAAAGACCTGACCAACAGCAGTCTGCCAGATCTCGCCGCTGGCTAGCTTCTCGCCGTTCCACTCTCCAAAGTACAGCTTGACGCCGCGGCCGGCATTGGGCAGCGAGAGGGACCGGCCGACGATGACGATGGTCATGACGACGGGGAGGCCCATGGTGAAGTAGACGACGCGGCCTGTTAGACCCACGCCGCGGAAGATGGAAATCCAGACGAGGAACCATGTGAAGGCTGTCCATCCCACCGTCTCGCCGATCAGGGCAACACCGGGATACTCGACGTAGTCCTGGACCGAGGTGAAGGTCTTGTTCCCCGGGATGGCGTCGACGTTGCGGACCACGTCCTGGTAAAAGTACTCCTCGCTCCGGCCTTCCCACGGCAGGGGATTCTTGAACGAGTTGCGAAAGTAGATCATGATCCAGGACAGGTTGACGACAAAGTACGGACCCACGATGAAGCCGACGTACAGCAGGCTGAAGCCCAGCCCCTTGAGGCGGTGGTTGACGTTGTTGAAGGCGACGACGGACCCGCCATGGTAGGCCTGGCCGATGGCGATCTCGAGGATCAAGGCGGGGATGGCGACGAGGAAGACGCACATGAGGTAGGGGATGAACCACTGGAGGCCGTTGTTGTTGTACACCTGCGACGGGTACCGGATGAGGTTGCCCATGCCCGCGCAGCCGCCCATGGCTGCGAGCAGGAAGGACGCCCGCGAGGGCCACTGGTCGCGGCCATCTTCGGATTTCTGCGGCGGCGGAGCGATCCAGTTGCCGACCTTTTTGAGAAAGGCGAGAGCCGTCATGGTCTGGTTCTCCGTGATGACTGTACGAGTCAAGTCCTCAGTCGGGAGGTAATATGGCTGTGAAACGTGCAGTCAGCGAACAAGCTTCCCGCGTCCCTGAAGCAAGCAACAAGGTTTCAGAACAATATTTCTCACATACAGGCCAACGATATATGTACCAATTCTCGTGCGTTGAGGGGGGATTAGAGTTCGATCAAAGAGCTCTTCCTGCAGGGTCCAGAAGTTTTCAAGAGAAGAAGCGAGACCCGAGAGACTGGGAAAGAACGACTTTCCCTTCTGGACCCGTTTCTGCCGTGGAGAGAGGACATCTTTTTATTCCATCCCGCTCCAGTCTGCGTGTAACCCACGTCAGGCCAAGACTTGGGCGAGCATGCTGAGCTATCCACCAACGCCGGGGGCAATGGACACTGCTCGCCATGGTCCTAACGGGCAGCTGGGTCTGGTACGTAACGCAAAGGATTGGCTTGCTTGACCAAAAAGATCGACTCGGCGACATCCCGGGGTGATCCATCGCGACTCTTGGCGACTCGCTCTCCTTGCTTCCCTCTCCCAGGCTTCGTATGACGGGAAACGCCCTCCTTGCGAATGGGCAAAAACTCCCAGGCTCCGCTGCCAAGGTGCCGAGCAATCTTGGCGCTTCCAACCGGGGGTGGAGCAAGATTGGGATGCTGGATGCTGACCTCGACGATGGAACATGCCCACCCGAGAGCCGTCAAGAAGCCCGGACAGTCGGGCGCGACGGGGCCGGAGCTCTCAGGCGGAGACTTCGGAGGCGGACGGCGGCAGCGAAAACAAGAGCCGCCGAAATAGAAGAGGAAGTAGAGCCTCCGGTCCAATTAAGCATAACGGCGATAAAGAAGAGACGCCTGTCGTCCGCCACCCCGGGAGCTAGACATAAAAAAACTAGGCAGAAACTATAGCGGAACATCGGGCGGCAGCGGCTGTATTGCGCCATAAACAGGGATCCTGATGTTCTTGCGGCGGTTTGGGCGGGTGGGTAAGACGGCATGCCCCAAACTGCAGCCCGGTCGAGGACCAGGATGTCAGAGTGTGAGGGATTCAGGCCCTGTCTAATATCCCGCGCGCGAGGGATAGAATCAACGCCCAGCTGAACGCGGCTTAGGCTTGATGATCCCCATTGCCAAGCAGCGTCGCGGGAGCCCGAGGACAGAGTGCCCAATCAGTCACGCAATGCGCCTCGATGCAGCATACATCACATGTTGGCTATCGCGGCATCGCCGTGCTGGGCGTGGGAGTGAGACATGATGGGTGCGTCATGGGCGCCTTGGATTGAGGTGAAGTGAAGCAGAGCAAAAAAGAATCCTTAGACAAATGGCAAGGACTGTACGTAACGTGTTGCGGCAATGAGCAGAGACGCCAGCTTCCCTTGCTGCAACAGCTCATGTGTGGGATTGTGGCCTGAACAGCTCCAGGGAACGTCATTACTTGCATAATTAAGCACAGTATTAATTGTAAAGATGTAGAGAATGAATAATTGCTAAACCAGCGATGCTGCCCTGACCTTTACATGACACGGTGGATATCTTCCACTTTACTCCCACTTTTCTTTAGTTTTTCTCTACTGCAAATGAGCTACGACCACTGGATCCATTGACGGGACATCAAATCACATTTAGCCTCCCGTGTAAGTTTGTCACAGTCCAAAAGAAGCTTATCCTCCGAGTGCCCTGTATCCGGCGCAGGAACGTCGGTGGCGGCGAAACCCTCGTGGAATCCCAAAAGTCAATTGCACACCAGGTCGGAGATTT
The DNA here is from genome assembly GCA_033030565.1 of Fusarium nematophilum. NCBI lineage: Eukaryota > Fungi > Ascomycota > Sordariomycetes > Hypocreales > Nectriaceae > Fusarium > Fusarium nematophilum. The sequence goes on from JAVIXY010000183.1 coordinate 32,352, forward strand.
TCTTGCTTGTAGAAGCTAGTCTACTACCAGTTACCTGTATCAAACGAGGAATCAGACTCTGACGCCAAGCCGACCAGCCGGCGAGCCCTCAGCACGAGGCTCCCGCTCCAGGCATCATCATTTCTCCCACGACGACTGACCGGTCCTGTCAACTTGGTATGGAATTGCAACATATGCCAAGAAGCTCCTCCAGGTTCGGCGGGGAGTCCACTTCGGCGCCTCCGGGCTGTCGGTGTTAACTCTACTCTTGCTTCGGGGACTTGATCGCCCAAGACGCCATCGGCTGAAAGGTCCCACGCTGCAACGTTCCTCTTGCTCATGTCAAGACATTCATGACCTGTGGGGCCTTTGCTCGTCCGACGGGGAGTTGCGACATGCGTTTCCGCCCCGACGATCCGGGGCCTGATGGAGGAAGCGTCTTGGCTGTTGGACTATCGATAAAGTGAGGCGATGAACTCCCCGAAAGGAGAAGTTGACGATCATTCCGATGGATCACTTTTGACATTAGCCCAGAACCCGAGGCATCGGGTCGGCAACCGATGAGGCCATCACCAGACGTTCATGACGACTTCCGGGGTGGAAGAGGGTGGTCGGCATCAGCACCACATCATGCCCCGAAATGGCGACACGCAAAAGCACGCAATAACGAGTACGGATTGCGACGGCCCAGGAGAATTTCCTTTAATTAAACACGGGGCAGATGCATGTGGAGCAGTACTGAGAAGCCTTGAAGTACCCTTCAGCCTTACCCCACGGCCGGGGTCTTCATCTCCGTTGTCGAGCCATCCCTTCAAGAATCCCCAACTCAGACAGGCCCGTTCCTTTTTCGACGTGGACAAAGACGTTTTGGCCGCAACGTGATCCAGTGGGCGAGGTCTAAGACGCCTCGACAAAGGATCATGTGATGGTTCGTCCCCAAGTCCCTGCATCCGGTTGACTCCATCCGAAAGTCCAGAAACACACCGGGCATCGCTCCCGAGTACCTGGAAACCACCCTCCTGTCTTGGCTCTGGATGTAACGTTATCTAGGAATGGATCACGCAGGAAATCACCTTGTCATTCAATACTACGCACCGTCTTCAAGAACGGCTGGCCTGTCAAAACAAGGATCTCAGCCTAGCCAGCATGGAATTTCAGCCCCCGATGATGAATTGTACCTGACCTGGTCCCACGCACTTTACGTTGTTTGAACCCCCAATGGAAGATTAGATGGATAAGTGTCTTGAGAGTAGGCATAAACGGGGATGCTAACATTGGGTGAAACACCCGAGTGAGTACCCAAGTCGTAAGAATAGCTCTGGCCGCTCTCCTCATCCCAACCTCTCAGTCTCATTCCTCAGCCGTGACGCCGCTCTCTGGCTTGCGCCCGTACACCATGTGTCTTCGTCGAGTTAGCAAACCTCAACCAACCCCTCACAGGACAACTTACATGGTAAAGTAAGGCAGCGCCCTAGGCTGCTTCAGAGCCTTCCGCATACTCCCCACCAGCACCGTAACCTCCTCCATCGTCCATCCCAGAACCTCACTAATGGGAAAGATGGCGAAGGCGTCGATCGACCGGTCGATCCAAGCCCCGTTGTACAGCCCGACCTGCTTGAGCTTCTTATCCTGCGGCCAGCCGCCAATGGGCGCCTTCCACGACCTGTACGTGATGTCCTCGAAGCCCTCCTCCCTCATGTACTCCTCCTGCCGACCGTCGCGCGCAATCTCCCACGTGCGACCCGTCTTGCGCCCGGACTCGAAGAACAGCCTGCACCACTTCTTGAAGATGTGGCCCGGGTCGTCCTGGACCTTGGGGTTCTCGCTGAGGGTCTCGATGTCGAGCTCCACGCTCTCGACCCAGCCGCCGGGGCGCACGTGTCGAAAGGCCTGGCGGTACATCTTGTGCCAGTCGTCGATGCCGCCGTAGAGGTAGCGGATGTGGATGAAGTCAAAGTAGTCGGGGTTGAAGGTCCAGTCGAGCTGGGCGTCGTCGATCTGGAAGTGGCAGTTTGGGGGGACCCAGGTGGGCTGGACGGCGGAGATGTCGGTGCCGATGACTTCGGCGGAGGGGAACTCGTCGGCCATGTCACTAACAAAAGTCAGAAGAATGAAGGTGAAGGGAACGGGGATCTACAGACATGGCCCAGATGCCGGTTCCAGTGCCAACGTCGAGGATTCTCTGAGAGGAATTAGATCCGTTGACCTTGATCGCAAGCGCGTGTGGTCATACTTGTGGGTTTTTGTCGATGGGAGCCAAATAGAGCTTGTCGTCCATGACCATCAAAGTGAAATGATGCCTGGAGGCCAAGTCAGAACCTGATCCTTTCTGGTAGGAGTGTCAACATACGCCAAATCCTGGCCTTCCTGGTACTGATCATCAGTGGGAGCCCTGGGAAGGTTAGCGATCTTGTCCAGAGAAGATGAGCAGGCCAACTCACCAGTATTCGGTAGTCTTGGACTGCTGAAATGGTCGGCCGTTGATATGGCGGTACTCGAGAATACTCGAGGTGATGGAAGCGGTCGAGTCGCGGAGACTGGGTGCTATCAGCAATGCACCGATATGGACACGAGCCACCCTAACGATCAATCTTTCTTACCTTTCAACGTCGGCAGAAGAGTCGACATCGTCATCGATGTTTCCAACAACGTGGGGATCCTGCAGACGACGTTAGAGCTATGCGTTTCGCATCGCACGTGGTGGCTGTTGTCAGGCTATCCGGGAATACGCCAGCCGATTTCCCTCCCATTTGAAACCTGTCCAATGTCACGGCGATATAATAGAAGTCCAGAAAGAAAATACTAACGAATTCGATGGGAGCCTGGTCTGGCGAAGGAGACGACCCTTGTCCCTTATGACCTGGAGGAGTTCCCGCCATGGTTGCTCCTCTGCCACGGAGTCTTTCTCGGAGCACGAGCAACACAACTTGGACTCTTTTGAAGGCGAACGTGGTACTGTGGATGACAGTTGATCACAAAAAGGGGCCACCCGCGCCGCCGGGTTTGTGAATGGGTATTGAAAGAAAAGCACAAAAAAACACACGTTAGGGACCCCAGGAGCGAGGAAAAGAGGAGTAGGTAATGACGAGGATTGCACCAAACTCCTAGATAGAAAGAAGTGGAGGAAGGAGTAAGGAAGGAAAAGAAGAATGGAATTGAGAAAGAACAATACAAAGGTGGAGGATTACCCCAGTGACACGGCACTGCACGCCCAGATGGCACCACTACAGATCCTCGAGATGCTCTTTACGCGGAAGCGGGAACTATTCAACTCGCCGTTCCGACCGGAACCGTTCAGCAGACGCGGGAAGATGGAGAATGTGGGAAAGCCGATAGGTAATTGGAAAGCCACCCTTGGCACCTCGGGACGAGTCTCTCCATGCAGAGGAACCAGAAAAGCCACAACCCCTCATGTTCTCTGCAGATTCAGACGTCACGTTGCAACATCTATTAATGAGAGAGAGGGGAAGTTGCGTGGAGTGGCTTGATATGCGGGCCATTGAGATGGAGGATGGGAAAACATCATGACCCCTCGGCTAATCGAGATGCAAAACTAGTCTAGGAGAATTATTGAACGGGCTTGCATTGCTAGCTCTTGTTTCCTATTCAATATCCTTGTCGCTTCTATTCCCGGGCCCGCCACATCTGTCAAGACTTGAGATAGAACGCTATCCTCTTTCAAAATAGCCCGGCCTTGACTACTTATCTTCCTGGCGTGTGGTCCTTCACCAACCACCATCCCCTTCTCATGCAAACATTCCTCTCTTCATCATGCAGTGGCATGTTGTGCTGCTTCTCCCCTCACCGACCAACTGCTCCCCTCCTGCAGGTCGCTGCCAAGGACGGGGACGCGGGCCACATCCCGTGCCCACCGGGGGACGATGCCGCCCGGCCGCTGGCGGAGGACCATATGTGTTTGTTTGTTTGGTTGTCGTTGGGTCTTGATGAATAGGACAATTTAACTCAGGTGGCTGAGCTAAGTGTCCTCTTCCTTGAACACGGCTGTCACGTTCCCCCTTGGCAATATGGGCGGGCGGAAGCAAACGTGGAATGCAGATGGCCCCAGTCGTAGTCTTGAGGGGTTTCTTCCAGATGCTTAAACCCTGTCTGCAAAGATCATGTCTCGGCTCCAGCAAGTGCATGATGCTGCGTGATACTAAACTGATGTTCAATTTAATGTGGCAAATATGCTTCATCCTATGCGCCAGAAGTGCCGTTCCATCATGTTTTCTGCTGCGTAACTGGCCCTAACATCATGCCCCCCTTCCATGCATCTGGATCTGGTATCTCCTCCACCCACCAACACTCTAGGCCCATGCATCAAAGTGAAATATGCTGCTCACTGCCTTCTTCTTTTCTATGTCATGCTATCCAAAAAACATCCCGATGCAAAAAATCACTCAAAAGTCTCTGTGCCTGCTCGACTCCCCGCCAATGCTCTCCTCATACTCTGTCAACCTCAACGCCTCCTCAACATCATTGACAAAGTGCCCTTCCCCTCCCGCCAGCTCCACGATGCCGCTGTTCTGCATCAGCCTCCAGACGGGGTGCTCGCGGCGCGTCGGGCCCCTAGAGAAGAAGACGCGCACGCCCCGGTCGTGGTAGTTGCGCACGATCTCGGTGAGCACCTGCGTGCCCGAGCCGTCCATGGAGGTGACGCCGTGGATGTCGAAGACGACGTTGCGGTTCATGTCGAGGCTGCGCAGGCGCGGCAGGGCAGGGTGCGCCTTGGACGTGCCGTAGAGCTCCAGCCGGCGCAGGCGGGACTTGAGCTCGCCCGTGTTGGCAAACGTCAGGGGCTCGGGGATCTTGACGATGAGGCAGCCCTCGACGAACTCTAGGCTGGCCCGCTCGCCCTCGGCGTTCTCGAATCGGTTCGTGCCGGGGATGCGGCCCAGGATCTGGATCCGCGGTCGCGTGCTGTGCTTGATCACCATGAGAATGGAAAGTCCCACGCCAAAGGCCATGCCCAGCGTGAGCGAGTAGAACATGGTGGCGACGAAGATGATGGCCATCAGGCCCAGCTCCGTCCAGCCGCGGATGCGGAGGAAGAAGCTGATGTCGTGGGGCGCCTCTTCTATCAGCGACCATGCCACGACAGAAATCATCGCCGACAGGACGGGTTTCTTAAAATCGTTAGCTGCATGTCGTTGCGCCTCGAGTGCAGAGGGAACTCACAGGTAGGTAGTAGAAGTAAGGTAGGAGGAAGAAGATGGAAAACAGCGAGATGATGCTCAGGAACATGGAACTGGCAGGACTCTTGCCTCCGGTGCTCTTGTTCACCTTGCTTCGGCCGTAGCCACCAAACGCCGGCAAGCTCATGAAGCACCCGCCGACCATGTTGGCAACGCCGAGAGCAATCAGCTCTCGGTTCGCGCTCAGCTGGATGCCCTGGATCGTGTCGCTGGAGCCCAGGCTCTTGGCCGCAACCGACGACTCGAAGAAGCCGAGAAGAGCGATCAGGAAGGAGGTCGACATGGCACTTCGAATGTGAGGCATGTGTTCCAGCTTGAAGGGCCATTGGAAGGTGAGCAGGCCGCCGTTAGCAGCCTTGACGGTCCCGAGAATCTCGACGCCCTTGTTCTCCCAATCGAGCTGCCAGCACAGAATCGCCGAGATGACAACGACGATGAACCGATCCGGGATGTATGCGACTCCAGGGAATCGAGGTTGCAGACGGTTCTTGAGCTCACTGGAACGATGTGTGTCAGTGGTACAACTCCACCCGGAGGGCTCGCAAAACTTACCGACAGATCATGATGACCGTGAAACTAATCCCAGCAATGGCAAAGGTCAGCCCGTGAGTCTCGTGGGCGTTGCGGATCATGAACTGGATCTTCTCAACCGAGCTGCCATGGCTCACGCCCGTCTCGTCAGCGAGCTTGGCCAGCCCCAGCTCGGGGATCAATTGGTCAACCGCAATGACAAAACCGATGGCGCTGATGAAACCCCGCAGAAACGGCTTGCTGAGCACACTGTCTAGGAACCCCAATCTCGCAAGGCCAGCGATGAGCACAGTGGCGCCCGCCATGCCAGCCACGATGCCGCAGATCTGCGCGTGCACAAGGTCGTTCTGCTCTTGATCGTGTCCCGAATCGACATTCTGCTTCACGACTGTGCCGACGAGCAACGACCCAGCGGCCTCGGGGCCGACAACCATCTGCGGGCAGGATCCGAGGAGGGCGTAGACAAAAGGGTTGAAGACGAAGGCGTAGAGGCCGTGGATCGGGGGTACGTGGGCGAGGTTCGCGGCTAGGGAGAGCGCCATGGGGAGGTAGAAGGAGGCCATGGTGATGGCGGCCACGAGGTCACCACGGAGGTACGACCACTGGTACTGGCGCATCCACTTCAGACACGGAATGTAGTATGCGAGATACCTGGCAGAGCAAATCAGTAAAGTCGGTCCACAAGCCGGGCATGAGCAACCAACATGAACGTGGTATCCTCGAATCCAGCTCTCTCGGCCAGCACGCTGCTTTGGCCCATCTTCTTGGTCCGCATCCTCTTCTTCAACCACCTCTTCCAATCTTCGTGTCCGACAATCGTCGTGATCGCGCTGTCCAGCACGGGAATGTGCGTGCCCGACCCGGAATCCTGGCTGCCGTCGTCGTCGGTGCTCCTCATGGTCATGGCCGGGCTCGCTGGCCGCGGGCTGAAGGTGCCATGGCTGCAGAGGCCCGGGTGCGCCGGGTGGATGCTCGATCGACGGCCACTCGAAGCCGGGTTCGTGCCCTGGATCAGCGGCGTCGACTCGCTCGCGAAGATGCTGCCGATGGCGGCTCTCGACGCTGGGCCGGGCGAGGTAGGGGGCGAGGCGATGGCATCGTTGTTGCCGCCACCATCGATGCTTCTCGGCCTCGACTGATCGCCTGGGGATCGATTCTGCGCGCTGAGGGCTTGACGGAGGGCGCTCGGCTGGGAGGGTCGGTGGTCGGTGGAGGAGTTGTTGCGGCTGTGGGAGGGTCGTTTCGTCATATTTGCGGATGCCGAGTCGAAGTTAGAGGGTATGATGGGAGGTTTCAAAAAAGGAATCGGGGTATTCTAGGGCGTGTTTTTCTCCCGGACTTGGGGTTGAAATCCTTCTGGAGCTTTTTTTCGAAGCCCAACTATCGTCGGCGAAAAAAGGCCGAATTCGGATTCGACAACGGTAACGACGTGACTGACGATGATGAGAAACGCATCGAGCCAAAGATTATCCTCGCACTCTGCAGATTGTTCAACAGTCCATGCACACAATCAAACTCTCCCAGATCACAAGAATGGAAAGAAGAAGAAAATGAGAAACCCAGAACGAAAAAAAAAAAGAAAAAAGGAAATCCCGAGGCTCGCTAAAAAGCTAAGATGAGGAGAAAACCCATGAGCCCCCATTCCAAGGGTTCACCTCTTCCCAGGTTCCCAGTGCGTAATCATCAGGCAGTTTCCCTTACCGGCCATCTCAGATCCACTGGCGGTCTCGCAGCCCAACCAACCAATCATGCCAAACCGTTAGCCCCAAACCCAAACCCTTGAAAAGAGGGAAGAAAAAGTAGGGGACCCGCCAAAACGCTGCAGCACATGCATGTCAGTGACATCAGCGCGCTGACCCCAGGTGACCTCTGCAGCGGACCTCTGTCCACTAAAAGGCTTCAGAGCCCAGCGCCCTCTCCCGGGAAGTGTGGGCGAATTGCGCCCCTTGTGTTTCTCAGCTTGGCTGCCGGGGCTTGTTGGTGTGTTCAGGTGCGTGGTGTGGTGGGTGCCGTGGGACCCGAAATCGGCCGTGGAGGATCGCCGCCGAGGTGAGCAGGTCGCCAATAGCACAAGCACGTTTGGTTGTTTGTGATGTGGAAGACTGCATACTGTACATGTTGGAAATGATGGCATTGTGTTGGGGATCTACGAGACACTGTTGACGCAGAGACTTGCGGTGTGACCTAACGGTCGTGGGTTTCAGGCCCGGATTTTGCAAAGTTCATGATCGTCCCGAATTCGGCAATCTCGCTCAATAAATGCCGTCGCCCCCAACTGACTCGGTCGGGGCGTACATCTGAGTTCGTGTCTTCATTTAGGTACATGAACAATGACTAAGTAGCTAAAATATCCAGAGTTTTGATAGTGTCACAGTTTAATGATTCTCCCCCCATCTCCCCGTTACACCTGCTCGTTCACAAACAGACCAGCCATGCCCTGTCCCGTCCCGATACACATGCTCGTCAGCAGCATCTTCTTCTTCTGCCGCCTTAGCTCCGCCAGACCCGTCACGATTTGCCGCGCGCCAGTGGCGCCCAGCGGGTGTCCCAGCGCGATGGCTCCTCCGCGCGGGTTCAGCTTTTGCGAGGTGAGGCCCAGCTTGTCCTGGCAGTAGACGGCCATGGAAGCGAAAGCCTCGTTGATCTCGACCACATCAATGTCGTCGAGGGAGATGTTGTACTGGGAGAGCAGCTTGGGGATGGCGATGCTGGGGCCGATACCCATGATGCGCGGCGCGAGGCCAGCGACGGTGGAGCCGACGTACTTGGCCATGATGGGCTGGCCGAGCTTGATGGCGGTAGATCGCTTCATGAGCAGCACCGCAGCAGCTGTTGGTCAAGTCAGTAAGAGTTTCACGCCGGAAATTTCGCATGCAGGCAAACTCACCTCCGTCTGTGATCTGGCTGGCGTTGCCACCAGTGGTGCAACCACCCCATTGCGGGAACGCTGAGCGGATCTTGCCAAGTGACTCGGCAGTGGTTCCAGGACGAATTCCTTCGTCTCTGGTAAGTGTCACCTCCTTCACCTCGCCATCAGGTCCCTTGATCTTGGTTACAATGGGGACGATCTCGTCGTCGAACCATCCCGCCTTCTGCGCCGCCTCAGCCTTCTGGAAGCTCTCGGCAGCATACTTGTCCATCAGCTCGCGGTTCACGCCAAAGTCCTTGCTCACGTTCTCGCTCGTCCATCCCATGGGCTGCATGCAGTCGACGGACTCTTGGCTCTGTGACGTGACGGCCTCGTCAAAGGGCTGGTCGAGCGCGTCACCGCCGACGGTCATTTGCTCAGCGCCCATGGCGATACCGACCGAGATGGAGCCATTGACTATGGAGTGGGCGATGTCGGCCGTGGCCTTGAGGCCGGAGGAGCAGAAGCGGTTTACGGAGGAGGCACCGGCGGTGTTGGGGAAGCCGGCGGCAAGAGCCGAGGCGCGGACCTTGTAGGCGGCTTTGGCATCGGAGACCTGTAGAGAATCTGTCAGCGACGTCAAGGGCTGGGATGAAAGAATTATGCCGTACGTTTCCGAGGCAGATATCCTCCACAAGGGCAGGATCCAGGTTGGAACGTTCTCGGACCTCCTTGAGGAGCGCATACACCATGTACTCGAGGCTAGTGTCCTTGAAACCGCCCTTCTTGGCCTTTGTCAAAGGCGTCCGCACGGCGAGGGTGATGACGATATCGTCGGGGTTCTTGGATTGGCTGGTTTCGTGAGTGTCAGTTTGGCTGCTTGAATGGCCAGAATGGTGGGTACACACATTTGGTTAAGAGCTGACCCGGGGGCCAGGTGCTTTATGATGGAGCCAATTCGTTCAGCGGCCATGGTGACGACGGACAGAGTGTATGTAGTGTGAGGAACCGGAGAGCAAAGCGACGAGAGTTGCGCAGGATTTAAGGTAAATAGGGAGGAAGAGATGCCGAGGTGTCGTTCATGATGGGAGGGGGCGCGCTCGAGCTCTTAACCGTTGCTCGGGGATGAGACGGCAAGGTGTCGCGGTACTTGCAGGGAGTAGAGTGTGGGGGCGAGCCGAGGCATGCCAGGTCGGTGGCCTCGGGAAGCGGAGTCGGGGACGCCGAGGTTCCAGGGAGATTACCTAAGTTGCGGGGAAGAGGCTGACCTAATGCATCTCGGCGGCCAACTTTCCCGACCGCCGACCGTTTGTTCTGTCATGGCTGAGATGTTGGCTAGCAACAGCTTTGTTCGTCCATCGTCTTGACCTCAGGTGAGCTTTTGTCTTCAGCTCCCCCATTTGTTCTCTTCAATTCTCCAGTCAGAAGAAGGCTGGCCTCTCATCAGCGAACAATGACCTTCTCTTATCCGAGACCTCAGTGACTGGAATTCTACCCAAACTTAAACGGAAGGGGCAGCAGTCGACGACTCCGTTTTGAGCATCCATACCTCCGCCAGCCAAGAGCATTGTTTGCCACCTGCCGCGTTTTGCCAGCATCTTGAGACACTCTGCGCCTGTTTTGTTTGAACTGATCTCGACGGGGCGCTTTCTCTGTTTCTCATGTAGGCCAACAGCGGCCAGCTCGGCCGGATCCTGGCATGGCCGCAGGAAGGCCAGGAGCCGATCCAAGGTCGCGGCCTGGCACATTCCAGTCGCGGGTTCCTGCACTGGCACTGGGGAGCCTTGCAGCACGCTGCCCTGGAATCACAGGCACCCATCCACTGAGAGATGCTGAAAATATTGGCTTTCTTGGGCGTTCCTAGTGTCCTGGACGCCACTTGTCGGCGCCCTGAGCTCCAGGGCCATTGTCTTCATCCGGGATGATTAGGCCAATCAACGGCGCGGATAGCTTCACAGCTGTTCCATTTTCGGATGCTTGCCCAAGCCGCCCAGAGTCTGGGATGACAGCACACGAGCATCGACCCAAGAAGTTTTGGGTTTCTGAGCATTTCCCGATTATGAAAGCCAGTTCCCTGATCTCTCCATTCCTCCTAGCTTTTCTTGCATCTCCATCATTTTCTCGCCTTCTTATGCTCTATGCTTCATCTTTTGGTGATTCTGAAGTGAGGTCCATTTGTCTCACCGTTGCCTTCATTTACATCTTTCCGGTGCCAACTGGGTGCCACCGACCTTCCCCCGTCTTCTCAAGACGGCGACTGAGCCAGCAACAACTGGAACGCGAATACACCTAAAGCGACAGAACAGAATTGACCCTGTTAAGCCATCACAGCAGGAGCCCGTATTAAGAGAGAAAGTTGGCTCCGCGAAACCACCATCCTTCACTCACTCTCATTTCTTGACAGTAGTTTTCATTCATCCCACTCTTCACTATGGCTTCAATATCAGTCCTCGCTCTCCTCCTAAGTCTCGCATCCGCCACCCCCGACCACAAGCGAGGCCTCTGCTACGTCCCCAACAACGACACCCCCAAAGACGACAACATCTGGGTCCAAAAGGGCAGCGACATCACCTGGTACTACAACTACGGCGACGAACCTTCAGCCCCGTACAGGAACATCCCCCAGGACGAGTTCGAGTTCGTGCCCATGATGTGGGGCGTCAGCGCCGACACCAGCGACACGACCTTTCTCCAGAACGTAAAGGGCCTCATCGAAGACGGCGTCAACATCACACACGTCCTCAGCTTCAACGAGCCCAACGCAGGAAACGACGTCGGGGGCAGCGACATCGATCCCAAGACGGCCGCCGAGGCGTGGGTCGTCAACTTTGAACCCCTCGGCGAGATGGGCGTCAAGCTTGGTCTGCCCGCGTGCACAGGCGGCTGGGACGGGATGCCCTGGCTGCAGCAGTTTCTCGGAAACTGTTCTGCAATCTTGAGCGAGGGGGGTTCCAAGAAGAACTGCACGTGGGACTTCCTCCCCGTGCACTGGTACGACAACTTTGAAGGTCTGGCATCTCACATCGGCGAGCGTCTCGAGGAGTAAGTTTTCTCCCTCTCACCGGATCTCACCAGCTCACTGACACTTTTGCCATTAGATGGCCCGGCGCAGAGATCTGGGTCACAGAGTACGCCTACGCCCACCAGGAACTCGCCCCCACAGAGGCCTTCTTCGACCAGACCCTCGACTGGTTCGACAAGGAGGACTTCATCGGCCGGTACACCTACTTTGGGGCCTTCCGCTCCGGCAAGTCCAACGTCGGGCCCAACGCCGCGTTCCTGACAAACAGCGGCGACCTGACGGTCATCGGCGCCGAGTACGTGGGCCTCAACACGACGGGTAATGACAGCGCCGCGACGTCGGCGGTGGACATCCCCGGTGCTGGGCTGGCGGCGGTGGTGGCGGGTGCGCTGTTGAAGGTGTTGATGTAGGGGCAGGTTTGGAGTTTTTCGGTGAATACATCTGCATTTGTTGTCAAGCATTCGTTATTAGCTATAAAAAGGCCGTGTAGATTGGTATATCTAGAGCCAAGTATTTATATCATTCTATCGCTCAAGAACAAGACTCGTCTTTGATGCTAGTATGATGACTTTGCCAGAGACCTTCAGCAGAGCGCCAAACTCAGAACAACCCGATCTACGATGAGCACACAGCTCCATTGGGTTGACCATGGAACTAATCCAGGTCCTCAATTGACCCGTATCTGGGGCATCACACTCAATTTCCAGGCTAAAGCGTTGATCAAAAGCAATGCATTGTAGCGGTCAGGTATCTATAGCTGAACCGCGGGATATCTAAGTCCTCCATGAGTTTAAACAATAACAACAAAGCAAAAATGATATCAATAGTTCATCAACATCAACATCTGTCGACAGATGTCAAGATGCGTCATCAAAACATTTTCTCAGTTCCAACCATGCATGAATCTTCCACTCTTCACCATTTTTCCCATTCAAAAAACCTCCACATTAATCTCCTCCTCTCAATACTCAAATGCAATCGTAAAATTACGCCTCCGTGGCAGCAAGGCCCTGTGGCACAATGTGTCGGTCCGTAGGGCCCCGCGAGGTGCTCCTCTTGCCGAGCGACTCGCCAGTGTCCTTGCGGGAGAAGGACGCCCAGGTCTTGAAGCTGGACAGGGACATGGTTCGGGTGAGCCTACCACCGTCTTCGCCGCCCTGGCCCCAGACGCCCCTGCGGATGGGAGCATCCTCGAGGAGGTGGTAGTGACGCTTGACCATCTTCCAGAGCTCGATGCCTGCGACAAAGACAAAGGTGAAGCCGACGGCGAGGGCCCACTCCCAGGTGATGCCCGTGTGCTTGAAGAACTTGTGGTTGAGGTAGGGGATGTAGACGACGGGGAAGACGGACAGGCCGCCGATGATGACGGAGAAGAAGAGGAATCGGTTCGAGTAGATGTCCTTGAAGACGGGGAACTTGCTGTCGTCCTCGGGATTGAGGCGGAACATGGAGCGGCGCAGGCTCTTGAACTCCCAGGCGGAGATGAGGATCAGCCAGGTCAGCTCGGCAAAGGTGGCGGCGCGGGCCTTGAAGACGGGGATGCAGGATTCAGAGTAACGCTGGTTACACTCGTTGCCCAGGTTTCCGCCATTGGCGCCGTAGACGATGATGCAGAACGTGCACATGGTGCAAGCGCCCATGATGGTACCGTAAACAATCATGTCAACGATGACCTGGTTGGTGAAGACACCACGCTTCTTATCCTGAGGGGGCTTGCGCATGACATCAGGGGCTGCAGCCTCGCGACCAAGTCCGAAGGCAGGGAACGAAGAGGTAGCCATGTTGATCCAGATAATCTGCAGGGGAGACACAGGGAAGACAGAGAAGCCAGCGTCATCGACGAAGCCAAGACCGGCAATCAGAAGAATGACCTCGCCGACGTTGGAAGTAAGCAGGTGCAGCACGAACTTCTGGATGTTATCGAACATGCGACGGCCCTCGCGGATGGCAGAGACAATGGAGTTGAACTTGTCGTCGGTAAGCACAATTTTGGCAGCTGACTTGGCAACATCGGAACCAGAACCCATAGCGATACCGACATCGGCACGAGACAGAGAAGGAGCATCGTTGACACCATCACCAGTCATAGCCATGAAGGCACCGCGGCGGCGGAGAGCGTCAATCATTCGGGTCTTGGTGTCGGGAGCGCATCGGGCGATAACAAGAGGAAGCTCCTCCATGGCGTCAATCTCCTCATCAGTCATTCGGTCAAAGTCGGTGGCCTTCTGGACAATAGACTCGGCCACGTGATCGGGTAGGATCCCAAGGTTTTTGGGAATGATGCCGACTTCCTTGGCGATGGCCTTGGCAGTCTCGGGGTGGTCACCAGTAAGCATGTGAACGCGGATGCCAGCATTGGAGGCCTCGGCGATGGAGGGCTTGGTCTCCCGGCGGGGAGGATCGTAGATACCAGCAAGGCCAAGGAGGATCAGATCCTTCTCGACTGTAGCACGGAGCTTCGCATCCTCATCGGGGGAAGAGGCCTGCTTGGCGGTGAAGCGACCATCCCAGGGGCGGTAAGCAATAGCAAGGACACGCTGGCCCTGAGAAGCAAGGGCATTCATCTGGCCAAGAACCTGCTCCTTGAGCTCGTCAGTGATGGGCTCTTGGTCAGCACCAGTTCCAATGTAGGCGCAGAGATCCAGGACACGTTCGACAGCACCCTTGGTGAACACCATGCTGTTGTCGGATTCGATGATGGAGCCTTTTGCGCTGTGGGGAGCGTCGTAGATGACCGACATGCGCTTGATGGAGCTGTCAAAGGGGAACTCGGCGATTTGCTTCCAGCCCTGGCCCTCGAGGGTCTTCTTGCCCAAAGTGAAGCGGTGGGCAAAGACCTGCAGAGCAATCTCAGTGGGCTCGCCGGTGGTCTGCCACTTCTCCTCCTCGTCATCGTAGCGGACAGTGGCCAGGTTGCAAAGGGCGGTGGACAAGAGGAAGGCTTGGAGCTCATCAGTCATCTCGCACTCGACCTCGGGCTCGGGGTCCTTGGTGGGCTTGCTGTTGGGGTTCAGCTTCTCGTCGGGAACATCAAACGTGAGGACAGCAGCACTTCGCTCGCGGTCGTAATCACGAGGGGCCGGCTTCTCCTCGGGAGTTGGCTCATCCTGCTGAGAGTAGGTGACCCTGCCCTTGGTGGGATCGTTGGGGCTCTGGGAGTCATGGACAGTGTAGAGGTGGGAAGAAGGGATCCAGGCCTTGCGGACAATCATGGCGCCCTCAGTCAGGGTACCAGTCTTGTCGGAGCAAATGTTGGTAACACCGCCAAGAGCCTCGAGGGCGGAAAGGTCACGAACGACGACGTTGGCCTTTCGCATGACAGTGACGGCGACGACCATAGTGATGGTCAAGACAGCAACAAGGGACTCGGGGATGATGGCAATACCCAACGAGGTGGCGTAGATAATGACCTCGTTTCGCATGTTGAACTTGTTGACGGCAAACACGACAACAGCCAGGATAACAGCACAGCCAAAGAGGACATAGGCGAGAGCGGAGAGCTTCCTCTGGAGGGGAGTACCCTCGGTCAGACCCAGGAACTTGCCAATGACATCGTAGGTTCGCTTCGCAAGACCGACAACAGGCTGTCGCTTGCCGTACTTGCGCCAGTTCATGGAGCGGCCAGCCTTGCGCTGCTTCTTGGAGGTAGAGGCAGCGATCTTGCCGACCTCGGTGACCATGCCAGTAGCAGTGACGATACCACGACCACGGCCCTTTCGGACGACAGTGGTGGCATAGGCCATGTTGACGCGGTCACCGATACCAATCTCATCCTCGGACTCGACAAGCTTCTCGGTTCCGGGGGCAGTGATGTTGTTATCGGTGATCTTTTCGACGGGGATGGATTCGCCGGTGAGCTGACCCTCCTCGCAGGCAAGGTTCATGGCTTCGAAGAGGCGGAGATCGGCGGGGACGGTGTCGCCCATCTTGAGCAGCACGATATCGCCGGGGACGACCTCGGGGCTGGCGCGAAGAGTTAGTATTGCGGATAATCCGAGTAGGGAAGCTCGGCGGAGGCTTACTTGGAGATGACCTGGGTCTTTCCATCACGGAGGACCATGGCACTAGGAGAAGAGAGAGCTCGAAGAGCATCCATGCGCTTCTCAGCGCGGTACTCCTGCCAGAATCCAATGGTGACGTTGAGGAAGATGACGAAGGCGAGGACGCCACCTTCAATGTAATCCTTGATACCAAAGCTCAGGGCCATGGCAAAGGCGAGGACCTATCACGTTGCGGTTAGCGAATGGCGCAATCGGGTCGCGCAAGCTATGGGAACTCACAATAATCATGGCATTGAGCAATTGCTTGGTCAGAATGCTGTACCAAGGAATCGTGCCGCCGACGTCGAGCTCATTCTTGGGGTATTTTTCCTGAGCCTCGGCGACTTGCTGGTTGGTAAGACCCCTGTCAATGCTTGTCCCAAGGGCCTGGGCCGTCTCCTCCACGGAGAGGAGAAACGGGTGCTTGGAGTATTCGGCCGCCATGGTCGCGGGATCGGAGGGGCGTGGTATAGCGCTGCGACCGGGACCAGGAGGGGGGGAGAGGAGAGAAGGAAGGGGGGATAGGGCGGTGGAGAGTTCGGCGTGTGCTCCTCTTTATGGTTTGTTTTGGTGTTTTTGCCAACAGGGGCGTCGTGATGGGATGGGTGCAAGTGATGGAGTGGTGATGATGGAAACCAGAAGTCCAAAAGACTACTCAGACGACATCGACGCTGGGGGGACAAGGGTTAAGAGTGGGATGGCAATTGAATCTCGGCCAAGGAAAGAACGAGAGACGAAGCAAGTGTGTTGACTACCTGCCGCTATCCCAAGATTGTTCAAAGGAAAGTATATCA
Organism: Fusarium nematophilum; assembly: GCA_033030565.1. Classification (NCBI taxonomy): domain Eukaryota; kingdom Fungi; phylum Ascomycota; class Sordariomycetes; order Hypocreales; family Nectriaceae; genus Fusarium; species Fusarium nematophilum. Next base: position 48,761 of record JAVIXY010000183.1, read on the forward strand.
AGTACAGAGGAGGTACTGTTGACTTGAGGATTTACAGATATGAGAGACACCTTGGCAGGAGGGTATGCGGGGAATGGAGCTCATATATAGTTTGAGATGGAGCTCTGAAATCTCGACCGGCTCCGTCATGACTTGCAATCGATGGCTTTCTCCCACGGCCCTTCGGAGCGGACCTGAGGGGCGACCGGGACCGCTGCCAGGCTCGGAGGCCTTGGCAGCTGCGATAGGTACCCACACGCTCGGGGGGCGTCCACATGCTGCCCTACCAGGATCTCAAGGTGTTGAGCCTCCGTGCAGTGAGGGGGGGCGGTGCTATCAAAACGGTACGGACGTCTCCGGGATGGTGCCAGGTTGGAGTTGGTTGAAATCGTCGGGCAAATCCGTGACGTCAAAGGGCTACACGGGCCAAACCGTCTTTTACGCTTGAGCGACCGTATCAAATGCCGTTTGCCCATTGGGTGCACGCTGTCTGCCGTCTCATTACAACCACAAACATTCAAGAACATACTGCATGGTCGACATATCTGCTCGACAGCTCCTCATCATGTCAACAATTCTTTCTTTTTCTTTTCTCTTCTCTTCCCTTCTCCTCGTAGTGGCGTTTCCTTCTAGCAGGGATACGTACCTCGACAAAAAAAACTCGAGTCGTCCGCGACCGGTGAGGGAGGGTATCTTGACTCCCTCTGGTGGTGTGCATGGTGGAGATCTTGGCATCTTGGCATCTTGGCGGAGCTGGGCAAACATGTGCGAGCCAAGGCAACGAACACCAAGGGCAGACCACCTGCGAGCACGAGGAGAGGAAACCTGTGAGGTCATTGGTGTGCATCACGGGTTGAAGGCATGGCCTGGTTGCGGTGGCGTGGATTCCTTTCTCCAAGGCATCGTCTCGCACGTTTTATCTCGTTGCGAATATCGGCATTCCCCCCCCCTGCTTCCTCTTTCCCCCTTGTCGCTTCTCAAGGTCATGGGCTTCTGGCAGTTGCAACGGGCAACCATCGTCATCGTTGTCGGTTGACGTATCTCCTCCATCGCGTTGCGAACTCGGTCCGGTTTCCCTAGTCCAGCTGACATTGATGCCTTTTCCTCATGACCAATTTTCCCCCCTCTCCAGCATTGACTTCTCCGGGTCAGCACCGAGTCCATGGATTGGAATGGCCCATGCTCCCCCCCATCTCTCCTCATCTCCAAATAATTACTCCAGAGACTCTGCGCTCTCTCTCCCTCGTGCCAATGCTGAGTCGGCACTTCAACCACCGTCGCCAAGAGCCCAGTGGCCAAGATTACAAGTACCAGAGGGTGCACGGTACTCGCAAGTGCCACGAGGACCAAGAAAGGCTAGCGCTCAACAAAAACACTCTGCCCACATCTCACCGAGAGCCTAAATGGATCAAGGTTCAGCTTGGAGACATCACACCCTCGGCGCCAAGGGCCTTGCGTTCTTGGCGGCTGTTAGATGCAACCTCTGGATGGCGAAAAGGTCCACCTTGGCGCTTGCTTGGCGGCTCTTGGCGGCTGCGCGCAAGCATTGCCGCATCAATGTCGGCACCTCAAACAATCCGCCGGCAAGTCAGATAGAGTTCTTCCCCCACCTGCAGAGATAATCAAAACACACAGCAATATGTTTTGATACTCTTTCTACCATTAGCTCGTTTTGCATCGCTATAGTGTGGGAGGGGAGCCTCTTGCCTCTCAAGCTGGCCGTCAAAAAGACAGAGAGCCGAGTTGGAGAAGACGCCATGCGCTTGGCAGCATGCTCGTTTTCTAGAAGAGGTCTGGCGCGCGGCTTGGCCATGTGCTCCCTCGCCACTCGATTGGTTCAGATCTGACCCCCTCCCCCTGCTGTTGCCCCTCCTCCCAAGACAGTCCAAGCCTGCGCTTATGGCACTTAAGGTTCTGGGCGAGTGCACAAAGTCTGCAACCAAGCTTATCGCACTGCAAGAGCCCAATTACAGCACCCAATCGTCGAGGGGGCCTGCAGGGCATTGCCCAATGACGGGAGAGTATTTGGGTCATGATGGAGGGGGCAAGTTCTCCCTCTTCCCAGGAATCTGAACGACTGCACAGCGTGGCTTGGCTTTTTGGCGGACGGTGTGCTCGTGTTACGTTGTGGGGTAAGGAAAAAAGGCCATCCAGGGCCTTGAAATTTCTGTCTGTTGTTTCGCTTTCGGGTGAAACACACTGAGACGACATGATATGGTGTTTAGTCTCTCCCAACCAAGTTTTTGGTGTTCTGCATGCTTGTCCATCACCCGTTCCGCCGTTTTCAGTGTTCCGTGTCACATCTCTAGTTTTTCCAGGGTCTCGTCGCTTATCACACACCAGAAAAAATACATTGTCCCATGTGATCTTCAATCCCCGGTTCCTGGGCCAGGCAGTGCATCTATGATTCTTTCCATCTTTCATCGCCGTTGCCGTCCTTCGGTATCTCCGTCTCCCCAGCTTCTGCACCCCTGCTGAAAAATAATTTCCTCCCGTCTCCACCCTCCGCCTCCGCCCCCCTCGGAGGACCCCACCTCCGCCAGGCTCCGAGGGTCAAAAAATCGTACGAGTCACGTGTCCCGCCGCGGGACTCCACTCTCCTCTCAGCGCCATCTCCCCGCCCCGCCTCAGCGCGACGCTAGGCTTGGCCCTTTCTTGGGACGTGCACAACAAAGTGGTGCGGGCTTCCTCCTCCGCAGGAGAAGTCTCGGGGTTTGGGCGGCCAAGAGCCGAGGGAGGAGGGACTCCGGCATCCGGAGGTGAGAAATGCACGGCTCCGTTGCCTCTGTGCTGTGACTTTGCGCTTCGGGAGTGGGAAGCCGACCATTCACGGTTCCGGATGGTGACACATGGCGCGCCTGCTTGATGCAAGCCATTGTTACGCCTTGACGCCTATTGTCGAACCATTGCTCAGAGATGCTCGAACATGTTGAGGCTAGAGTTCCGTCTTGCAGATTGTTATGTATGCTGCAGTTTGCATTCCGCGAGTTAGTCATCTTCCGACTATGTATGTATGTCTCCTTTGATACACGTATGCGTCCGCCTACATGCAGTGATTGCATGTCAGTCAATGGTTAACATCGTTGGTTGGGCCTTGATCTGCTCCCGCTCAACACACCAGCCCGCAGGAAGCACAACTACAACAAAGTTTCACAGGATTGGTCTGAGAATGCCAACGCCGACAGGGATTCTTCCCTATAATTCGGGTCATCTCGGAAGAGTGGTCCTCAGAGTCGATTGGGCAGCTAACAATCCTCAACATTCTTCTCCCCGATAACGTAACAGGGCCTCAATCTCTCGTCAAAATAATGTTTAGGTGTGGCTTGCTGCTAAAATTCTACCCCGTACCCCGCGTCTTTCCCGGCAGGCCTGGATCCTGTCGAATCAACTGTGTTTGGCAGTGGGTTCTGGAGAAGAACTCTCTGGCCTCGTGACCAAGCACGGGATATTATCTCAGAGACGCAATTACGGCTCTCTTGAAATGAGACGGTATCGCGAGGGATGTTTTCCCCCTTGAGACCATCCCCTTCAAGCTGGGTGTTTTTGGCGCTTCACGCGATAGCTCGACCCAGTCCCGGACCAAGAAAAGTTCTTGATTTGATCGTCCATCACTTTGATCTTCACACACACTCATGCTCAACTCGTTAAAGAGCATCGGTTAGTAATGGCGGAGAAACGGCCGTCCAGTGCGGCCGCTGATCTCATCCGCCAAGGCGCGATGCCATTGGGCGCTGACTCAAGGAGCAGGCCTCGGAAGATATTCCGTACACACAACAGGTCATCAAAACAACCGTCTCATCCTGCCAAGACCCCAGTCGAAGGAGTCATGATGCTGCATGATGACAGAAGCCATCACTCCGGCCTGATTCTGGCCTCGTCATTGATACGAGACGATGGACGTGTTACTGCGTAGGATCAAATGAGGAGTGCTGCAGAATTTCTGTCGTCACACACAAAACAACCCTGGGCTGAGATCGGCACTCAGATTCAGCGTCCCGCCCTTGTTGTCTCCTCAGATTCAAACGGCCGCCAACGCTTGACCAGGGTACGGTGTCTTCCACGATCCTTTGCATTTGCGACCCCCGCAATGTTCAGATTTTTTTACAACCCAAGCAAGCGGCAAGCCACTTCATACCCGATGATCTTGGACAAAAAATATCCACTTGAAGTCATTTTGACCAAACAATATTCCCCACTCACATGACATGAACGGCTTCGGCTGGAGAAGTCTCGCCATGCATTGTTTCCCAAGTTTTTCATGCGGTAACCGCGATAACGAGACAACGGGAGATCAATCTGGGTGAGACCGGGGCAACACAAAGGTCATATGACCATCAATCAGATCTCAGCCAAGCCAATGTCTCGTCAGGATCTGAGATTGCCGGCAGGCTTAGGACCCGCGTGTGATGTCAGCAAGGCTGGCCTCAACGTGCTTCTGGTGTTGGACAACGTGCTGCAACTCAGCCCAGAGCCCAAACCCAGCAGGAGCCAAGATTCAAGGCCCATCTCAGCCATGCAGATCCAAGAAGGACGGGCAGATCCTTGCAAACTTGGCCGACCGCCAATTCAACACCCCCCCGTGGTGGGTGGAGATTCTGCCAGCCAAGAGTCCCAAGACTCCATCACCAAGACCCCAAGTCTACCCTAGAGCAGCCAAGACAACAAGCTCAACACACTCCCAAAAGCAACGTCTTGAACCCCTTGCCAATGCGCGGAACCCGCCGGGACGGTTTGGATTTACCTGATATCCGAAACCTCATCTTCCATGGCGTTGCAGCGAGCAGCCGCGAAAATGACCTGATGTTGAACGTCTTGGCTCTTCCTTTGGTCAACTATCTCAGCCTCCCTTGTCATTTACGGTCAACTCCCGGAGTCTCGTGACCTGAGGTTTAATCCTCGGCGAATATATGTAGTCTCTTATCCCGTCTCATCCTCGGTATTTAGAGGCTGGCCGTAGTTTCTTGGCCCTTTCAGCGCTGGCAACCCCGGATTTTCGTCGAACAAGCTCTGCCAAGTTCACACCAAAATTGGCACAGCAGAGACAGCATTGCGTGGTGGATGCAGCCAAGAGCATCATCGCGTGCTCCGGAACCCAGATCAACGCCGGCATAGGCCTTTACTAAAACTCTTGTCTGGGGTCTAGCTCCGCCCGAGGACCCTCGGGTCCGAGCCATGGATGAGGAAAAAGTCCGACTGCGAGATTGAGTCTTGGCCCCAAGACCGAGATGCTGTGGGGTTGGGTGGCAGCATCTTGGCAGAGGTATAGTGGCATCTTGGCCATGCACAGGGGGAAGCATGTTAGTGGTCGAATGGCCTCTTGTCTTGCGTCTCACTTTGCATGTTGCTAGGAAGTGATGAAATGGTGTAAGATAGGGATGAGGCGTCAGGGGATGCAACATTGGTGGTTGAAGCTGAAGTTGTCCTCGGTTAGCGAATGGGCTAGGAGAGACTATTCCGAGGATCTGGGAATTATTCGGTCATTGTCCGAGGATTATTTGTGTTCGATCGTCTAGAGACGCTAGTTGACCCAGGAAACTGGCTGAAATTCGGTGGGGGGAACCGTCTTTGGACAAAGTGTTGAAGTCGGGACTGGCCAAAGCCCACCTATCATCCTGGTTTTCAAAACAAGACAGAAACGCTCATTGCAAACCTTGATGGAAGATCAATCGTGCCACATGCGCAGACACCAGTTCCCTATAGCTCAAACATCTGGAGTCAAGTCCTGAGGCTAGTCTTTCGTTAATACACCCAAGGATTCTACAGGACTAGGGGTCGTTGTTTATTAGTAGAAAGGCACCATGGAAGGCCTTGGAAAGTTATCAATTCGAAAGGCAAGTCGAGGGTAGATAGGCCACAGTGGCAAGCAGGCTCGCCAGTTAGCTCGACAGAATCATTCCTCCTAGAGTTTACCCTTTTCAAGTAACGAAAACTTGTATATATAAAAGCAAAAGTAGGACTGAAGTACACTTCATTTCTCATCTCAGAGCCCAACGTATCACGATGCCATCCATCCGAGAAACGATTCCAAAACTAACCAAAGACATACTGGGTTCAACAAAAGGTACCAACAGAAACATCGCAGCTTCACTCACGGGGCCTGGTTGGCAGCCGAGGGTCCACGTCCTGGCCCGGCATTTGCCCCGTGTCCGTGGCCTCCCACCACGCCTCTATCGCTCGCTTCACGGGGGCTCGATCGCTTTGCCACATGATTTTGTACCGTCCGTCTCCGTCGTGGTCCTTCCAGATTATGATAAAGGCAGCCAGATCTGAGAGGTCAAGTGCAACAGCCTGCCAGGCGGAGAGACAGAAATGAGCTTTGAGGCCGTAGACTGGGTTTTGCAAGACTTACACGTATGCTTATCTTTCTGCCTTGGTCGAGAAACTAGCGGAGCTGTGGGTAGTAGGTAGTGGTTGTCTGTCGTTGAGCTGGCTGAGCTCATTCATCTTCTTCTCCATCTTTTCCATCAGGGCGACGCGCTCCTCGTGCTGCGTGATGAGGTTCTGCAGGGAGGACTGGAGCGCATCCATGTTATCCTCCACCTTTTTGATCCTTCTCGTGTATTTGTCGCGCTCTTGCATCATCTCTTCAGTCTCTGGACCTCGTTCCCGAATGGCCTCTCTCAGCTGCTCCTCAAGCTCTCTGAGCTGCTTAGATATTCTCTCCTTCTCCCTATGCAGCTCGCTCTGCACCACTTGGCCGGCGGATGTCTCGGCTAGCGTGTGACCCAGGTCGACGAGCTGCCTCTGCAGGTCGGTCACAAAGGGAGTGTCGTGGCTGGCCAGAGCCTCAACGATCTGCTTTGCAGAAGCCTCCGTATTGTAGTGCCGGTGGCACGAGCTGCCTTTGTCAATCATCCACCCCCAGAAGTTTGGGTTGCTCTTCAGTTCTTCCTCTCGCTCAATGGCCTCTTCCTCCACGACCTTGTCCCACATGGTTGAAGCGAGGACTACTTTCTTGAGTGCATCCTGTCCGCATAGCTGTTTAAATAGGAACAGGTTTTATCTGAGCCTTGCATGCCGATATCGGAGATGCGATGGAGGTATATAATGCCGTGAAGGAGAATCTTATTCTTATAAGAGTCCCCCAGCCAGGCCGCAATCTCTTTGAGAACCTCGGTGTTGCTCTTGTCAATGTCATCAAACCCAGGTGTGTCGATGAGGTGAACGGTACGGTCAGGCGACAGGTCATAAGGATAGACGCCGACGACGGATGTGCCTGGGTAGTTGGTCAATGTCCCGGGTTGGCAACCACAGCTCGACTAGCTTATGCCATGTGGTTCCAGAAACTCACAAGCGCCAAGCGAATGGTAGATTCTGACGGCTTTGCTGGAGCATGTTGAGATGAAGGAGCTTTTGCCCGATCCCCTGACACCCATCACAGCAATGAAAACATCACTTTGCCTATGTCTTTGTTAGAGATTTGCGGTAAAGACGCGAGCGGGGACTCCTTTGGCGCTGTTTACCTCAGATCCTGACCACCGCGGAAAGTCTGTGAGGTGGAAGTTGATGAGCTCGCAGCTGGCTCGTTGCCTGGAGTTTAGTGATGATTTCGCTGTGTTTGGCAGAGAGGTGCTCACCGTCGTTCATCCTGCCAAGGTACTGGGTTATCGTTTTGACTTGAAGATGTGGTGCGTTACCGCAAGGGAGCGTATCTTGAGGAGTAACAAGGAGGGGGTCTGAGTTCCCATGAATTCCTGCCTGACCTCAATTATTTATGGCACAGCCTGGCCGTGTCTTGACTATGCATGCTTTACCCAATCCAGGAGGGGCTCTTGGCTGGAAGAAGGCGGGGGGAAATGATTTGTCCACGCCTATCAACATCCTCCAGAGTTCTGCAGCCACAAATGCGGTCGCCTTTGCAAAGTCGCCCGACGAGGCTTTGGTTGACACCCAATTCTGCTTCGGCGTCTAACTGCATGCCATGACGGGACAGGAAGCCCAGTTGCGTCGTAGTTCACCTGAGGACCTTGCCAGGGAACCGAGAAGGATCTTAAAAATGAAGCTCATCTCGCTCAACTCACACAACGACATGTATGTGATGGCGCAGAGTAGTCATGTTTCTCCTTAGATTAATCTGGTATTGCTAGTTGGCACGGGACTGGAGGCGAGGCGGTTTAGAATGATGAGTATAGTATGGATTCGCAAAGAGAGCGGCCTAAGGTTGTCATCATTTAATATAATAAACAGTATTGTTGATTAGTACTGATTGTTTACTAGTATAGCCAAGTCGGTTGTGGAATAAGGCATCCTCCTAACACTGACGGCAATCTAATGATGGGCAGAATTGCTTGTGCTGTTGTTAGGGGTCGTCGGTTCAGCTTCTGCTGGGGCCTCAGGAGCGGGAGCGGGAGCGGGAGCCTCTTCCTCAGGAGCAGGAGTAAATGCTGCCGTATCCAAAGGAATCTCTCCAACACTGCCACCTGCGGCCCCAGCTCCATCAACATTTGCTGCTGCTGCGGCTAATAATTTCGAATAGGCCACTAACGCGTCTTCATTATGGCTGTAATTCCGGTTAGTATAGGCTATACTCGCTATTAAGGTTATATCTCCTATAGATTAATCGCTATTACTTAACTAGTCTGGCAGTGAGGGCTAGTCGCGTAGTAAAGATAGACAGGGTTACTATTGCTAAGCAGTATATTAAACATTCTAATTATAGTCTGCCTAGCCTTAGATGGGATATATCCGCTATGAATAGCATCTGCCTGCGTCGCCTGCAAAAGCTGGCATGGGGAGTCCTGGGCGCTTTGAGTAATGGTATAGTTTCTAGAGCTAAATTAGAACTAAATGATATCGCCGGCGGCGGCTCGGATTAAGTTTAGAACGAATATATCTTGAGGGCCACTGACGACCACAGGGATAAGTCTATTAGCGCGAGCCTGAGGGGGCCATTCGACCTAACTGCTGGAAGTTAGCTATCGAGTCTCCAAGGCAAGGCTAGAATGACGAACCAGTGAATGGCTTCCTGGGCTCTGGTCCTTGTATTACCGCGGCTTCTCTGGGAGACCTTTCGCCTCGAGGAAAAGCGATGGCAACAGCCACCAGCGTAAAAATCAAGAACTTCATTTTAATTCCAAGAAATCCAATTAATTACTAACCCAAATCAAGTAATAGGAAAAAGAGGTCGCTCAGCGATATCCAAAGATAATCTGAAAACAGATATCGCCTCACCAGGAGGAGAAATGAAGGAATAGAAGAAAACAAAGTAAGAAAAGACTGACTGATCAGGCGATGAGTTGTCCCGGATCAAGTGCCTAAATCCTCTGGTCAGGCCATGTCTTTATGTAGACGGCTGTAGCTGTCGGTAATCATGACAAACCCGACGACATCCACCTGGTAATGAGGTGACGAAACCATTCAAAAGGTGAGGCGAGACGGATTATCCCGCCTCCCACGCCGAAACTGTCCTTTCGATGACGAATCTCAGTTGCAGAGCTGGGCCAGGTGTCTGAAGGGTCAGTCTTGGTGGTGGATACGCATGCCTGTGAGTTTGGTGAAGAGGGGATTCGCCAGAACTTTGCAGTCTGCGATTGGGCAGCACGTACCGAGTCTTTATGGGCTGACTAAATCTCTGTTTCGGCCGAGACCGAGCAATAGTTCTTGACGCAATTCAAGTGCGGGAGTTCCAACACTCTATATCATAGCGTTTCATTATGTGGGCGGCGGAACTGATGGCGCAAGCTACGCTCGATGGAAACATGAAACTGCTATGCAGATCTTGAAACCCGACGCCTCTGAAACGTGACAAAAGGTGAATCCGTTTGCAGACATTTTAGCGAGAAAAGGGCAGAGTCGGGAGAGATGTTAAGATGTTGGAGTTTCAATTGACTTCGTGGTAACAGCTTGAACAATCTCCCTACTCTACCAGCCCCAACACGGCTAACAACTAACTAGCTCTGGGTGATTATAGTGCCGATGCACCTGCCCATGTAATAATCAAATCCATCGCCAGGCCCCTGGAAAACAGGAGCGATCCCCATCCGGCAGGCGTCAGACGTGCAGGGGTTGGTGACGGTGTTTTTGGAGAAGAAGTAGTCGCACTGCTCGTAGCCGACCCTGAAGTACACGCAGTCTCTGGAGTTGTAGCAGTTGGTGCAACATGCCCGGATGCCTTCCTCATCCTTTGCCTCGCTTGAATAGCCGTAGCCGACATGGGGGTGGAAATACGATTGGCCAGTCATCTTGATCCAGCCCATGTCGCCGCAGCGGTTCATCTCGGTGGCGGTGGCGGTGCTGGTGGTCGTGGAGGTGATGGTATCGGTCTCGATCGCGGTGGTCGTGGCGGTGGAGGTGCTGGTTTGCTCCTTGGTGATGGTCGTGAGGGTGCGGTCAGTCTGCGTAATAGTCGTGGTGATAGTAATGGTCTTCTCGGGCGCAGAAAGAGTCGGGCCAGCAGCGTAGCGGGTAAGGGTGACGGTCCTTATAATAGTCGGCCTGGAGCCACCGACCTTGTACACCGTGCGGGTGATAGGGCGCTTCCTAGTGGTGATAGTGGCCGTGACTACGGCAGCAGGCTTGGTGGTGGTGAGGAAACAAGCTGGATGAGCGTAAGTAAAGATACGCCAAGGCTGATCAAGGGGATCAACTTACAGCACTTGGAAGGCAGCTTTTTGTTATACTGCTTTGATCCATAGGCAATCCCACGCTTGAAGGGCCCCGAATCACAGGTCGGTTGCTCCCATGGTTGCGTAGTTGTCGAGGTAACAGTGCTATTGAAAGTTAACAGAAGGTTAACAGATAGCAATGTGCCGTTCTACCTACAAGGTTTCAGTGTCGGTGACGGTGCCAGTCTCGGTCTCGGTCTCCGTCACCGTATTAAACTCAGTAGAGGTGGTGGTGTCTGTCGCAGTCGTAGTCTGGATGTTTGTCGAGGTAGCAGTGAGAGTGGTTGTCGGCCGAGTAGTACTGATATGTTGGTATCCAATTACGAAAGCGCTTTCCTTGCGAGTAGAGGACTTACGGCTTGCCAGTCTTCGTGGTGGTCGTGGTGACCTTCTTAGTAGTAGCCGGGGGCTTGATGGTCCTGGTGGTCACGGTCGTCTGGCAGACGGTGCGAGTTGATGTGATAGTGCGTGTAGGAGGCCGACATGTGGCGACAGGGATATATCGCTGGGCTAGGAAAGTCAGCCCCATGTCACATTAAAATGTTGAAATTTGCGACGACATACCGAAAAGCTTGCGACACTCTTTGGCGTCACGGCTGGAAGTGTATTTGCACTGCTTCGACGGGGCCTTGCATATGGGAGGCGAGTACGCCGAGGCAACACCAGCGAAAAGAACAAGTACTGTCTCAAACTTCATCTTGACCAGCAGTGTAAAAATTCAAGTGTCTGAACAAGAATGAGAGAGCGAAAAAGAAAATGCGGATGCGCTGGGTGTCTTAAATAATCCACATTGAAATGAGTCTCCCGGCTGCCTCGTCACTTTACACCCAACAATAACACTCCTGACAGACCATTGAGGCAGCTGAGATCTATTCAGGTCTTTTTTTCCCGCCTCCTCGCGCCAGGCTTTTCGCTGCAGCAGTCTACAGGGGCCAATGCCCTGGACTCGTCTTTCTGAGAGCTCCCCATGCAGATGTCTGTGCATATAAGATCCTATCAGCAGTGCCTGCGATCTTCTCGGCAATCTGATAACGACGTAACACCGGACGTCGGTCCCGACAGGGTTGTTGGTCCTGGGTGAAGCGGCGTTGCAGCAGCGGAGCGGCACAGCTCGTCGTGTGGCCGTGTTACTCGAGTTTTTGCGTTTAGCTGCATGCCAACAACTAGTTATTGCCAATATTTTCCGGTAGCCTGCCTAGCTTGTGGTTTTTACCCCAGCTTCCAGCTCCTGATCAACTGGCCCGGACACCGGCGTGTTGGGTCGTTCAACGGTCTGGAACAGCCCTCAGTTTATTTCAAGCCTGCGCGACGGTGGTCGCCGACGCTGTTGGGCCACCTGATGCTCGTACAATCTGCTGGGGTGGCCCGACCCAGATTCAGCTCGCCACAGCTCTCAGCTTACCGCTCACAATGGCAAACTCGTCCTCGATGTTGGGTCGCGATGCCTGCACCGACCTTGAACACCGGTATTCCTGGGTGTTGACAGTCTGGATTTGCATCGTTCTAGGCCGGCCTTTTTGCCAACACATGCTCTGCACACTTGCCTCGCCGTCGATGGCCCGGGAATGGGGACAAAACCAACAGACAACGGTTATGCCTCCTCTTTACGTTCACGATCGGGCATATGGTGCTTCTGGGGTGGTCTCTTCTTTAATGGCCTGGCCACAATAGTGGAAACAGAGTATCTGCGTACAGATAGAGGGCATTTTGTAGGCAGGCAAATGAATCCAACCCTCAAAGCTACTGGAACATTCCTCCCGCTCAACCCTGTCCTATCCCGCGCATTACCTAGGGATGCGATTCTTTATTACCACGGTATGTCGTGGAACTTGGAAAGCTATTCTGAGCAATTATATTGGGCAGAGCAGCGGATCATCAATCCCTTTCTGGATCTCACATAAGATTTTCAACTACACGAACTGATCGGCAATCACACAGAATTGCCCATATATGTTTTGTAGCCATTCCCCGCTCGCCATGATACGATTTCTCTAAACCTGTACCTACTTAAACTCCCTGAAAGCCTTCATCCGCTCATCTTTGACGTTCACTTAAGAAATGCCCACTAACATGAAACTTGCGATCGTCGCTTCAATAGCGCTCCTCTCCCGATGTGGCTTGGCCGCCTCATCCAATAGCCCCAGCAGCCACAAGCCATGTTCCAATCTAAAACTCCCAACGTTCCCCGGACTGCAAATCCTTGACGTCAAATCAACCGAATGACTGGACTACGCGCTTCCCGACTCTCAAACTTCAATTAGCATCTGCAATGTTAGCCTCTCCCTGTAGCACGATGGCGCTCAGAGAAGATGGAAGCCTCAACGAGGGACTCATGGAGAATTTTATCGATCAAACTATACGCGACTTGGCTGCTATCGGGAAAGCAGAGCCACCGAGTCTTTCTACGCCACAAACCCTCACCATTCTTACTACTCGGGCTGCTCTCAAGGCGGGCGACAAGGGTAGGTACTTTGTCGCAGAGAGGCACCCCGAGGACTTTGACGGCATCTTGGCCAACGCTCTGACTGTCAACGCGCCACAGTCTGGAGTCAAAGAGGTAAAGCTAGAAGCTACCTCTCTCACTTTATTTACTCGTTACCTTCCGTATACAGCTTTGCCTAACAACTATTCCTGCACCCCTTGAATCAAGTTCTTAATCCCTTCCCCCTTCCTCGTCTTCTCCCAAGCCTCCGCCGCGCTCTCAAACGGCACTACACTACTAATCAACGGCAAGACAGAGACCTTCCCAGATTCGAGCAGCCCAAGAGCAATCTCATAGTCGCCAGCCCCATACCGAAATGCTGTCTTGAAAACCATCTCCTTTTCGCACATGGCGTGAAGAGGAAGTGCCTGCACCGGCTTCCCCAGCCCGATCTGAACGAATACGCCGCCAGGCGCCAATGCGAAGATGCCAGTCTGAGCCGAAGACTCAACGCCGGTGCATTCCAAGACCACATCTACACCGCCATCGAGACCCATCTCTTGGCTGAGCCTGGCTGCGTTGTCCTCTGGCGTTGATTTGAGATCCGGGAGAAATGCATGGCAGCCAACGTACTCTTTTGCGAAACGCAATTTATCTGGGTTGATGTCTGTGATGAACACGTCGTTTGCGCCGTACGCCTTTGCCACCGCTGCAGTGAGGAGCCCGATTGTCCCGGATCCTTGCACCAGCACGCTCTGTCCCGGCGTCAGCTCAGCGAGTCGGACACCATGGACAGCAACGCTCAGAGGCTCCACTAGGACGGCTTCCTTCAGGCTGAGAGAATCAGGGATCTTATAGGCGAAGTCCTCAGGGATTCTGAAGAAGCGGGACAGTGTGCCCTGGGTCAGCGGCGGGTCTGCCGCAAACTTCATCTTGGGGCAGAGGTTGTATCTTCCCGCTTTGCAGTTCTTGCAGCGTCGGCAAGGGAACCCAGGCTCGATCGCGACGCGATCTCCGGGCTTGAGACGGGTGACTGCTTGGCCGATGGTGTGGACGACGCCTGAAGCCTCGTGGCCCATTACGAGAGGGTGTTGCTCTGAAACTTTTCTTGCGAAGCCGCCTTCCGTCCAGAAATGGACCTTGTGTTGTCAGTTAGGTTGAAGGGTTGAAGGTATCCGGACACTTACATCGCTACCGCAGACGCCGACATATGCAATGTTGATTAGGATGTCGTTGGGGTCGTCGATTTCTGGAATTGGGCGGTTCTCGAAACGGACCTTTCCGGGGCCGTACAAGACGCACGATAGATTCTAGGGAGCGTGAGCAAGTGAGATTTTAACGCCTGATGGGGAAGTTAACTTGCTGTTTCGGTTATTTGAGTTGACATGTTCAAATGCTCCTCAATGGCGAGAGTGAAGGGAATGTCTAGATCGAGTTTCTGGTTCGAAAGGGTCGGTTTGCAAGTGCTTAAACTTTTGTATATAACTTGATCGAGTGAAATGATTGAGCCCGACCGGACGGTTGTCAACCGATGCTAGTTGAGAGTGGAACCCAGTCCCAAGTCAGATGATACTCCGCATCGGAGCTCTGTCGCCCGAGAGGAGACATGACCCGCCTAACGACTATCGTCTTAGTGACGTAGCTTGTCTCGGAAGCTGCAGGATACTAGGAGTTGCACGGAGTGAAGCCCCGCAATGCCAAAAGGAGTTCGGAGTCGGTCCTGCCAGCAGCTTATGCATAAGGATCTCTGATAATCAGAGGCCGACGTTCAAATAATGCTGATTGGCCGTCGCTGACTCCGGACTCCTTTGGGGAGATGGAGGGTCAAGACTGTAAGAGTGAAGGAGTTCACGGTATAAAAAAGACAAGTCCGCATAGTCAACTGATGTTCAAGCAGACAAGTTCAATCACTATACAATCTTCAAAGTGACACCATTACCCTCCTTAGAAATCAACAAATTCGCAATGGCTGCACCGAAGCCCAGGGTTCTCGTCGTGCTTACATCCGCCGACAAGGTCCCCAAGACTGGCAAGCAGATCGGCTGGTATCTCGTGAGTTTCCTCTTTCTTGTTAATTTCTTCGCGTAACTGCTAGAACGATTGTTGAATTTTCTTGAAAGTATTTACCAACCTGCTCAGCCTGAACTCGCGCACCCTTTCGAGGTCCTCAACCACCGCGTCGAGTTAGTCTATGCCTCCCCCAAGGGCGGCGTTTCCCCCCTCGACCCAGTCTCTGTCGAGATCTTCAAAGACGACCCAGTGTGCAAGAACTTTCTCGAAAACCAGTAGTCAGTCTGGCACAACACAGCCAGGCTATCAGACTTTGCCGGCCGTGCCTCGGAATTCGCCGCCATTTTCTATCCCGGCGGCCACGGCCCCATGGTTGATCTTGTGGATGATCAGGACTCGAAGGACCTTATTCGTGATTTTCACGCCCAAGACAAGGTCATATCAGCTGTGTGCCACGGGCCTGCTGCTCTCGTCAATGCTACGACAACTACCGGGGAGCCGCTCCTGAAGGGGGTGCGGGTCACGGGCTTTGACAACGTGGGCGAAGAGATGTTTCAATTTACTGAAGATATGGACTTCAGTCTTGAAGACAGGTTGGGTGAGATTAGTGGAGGAAACTATGTGAAGGCTACGGATGGTCCACTTGGGGACATGGTTGTCGTGCATGGCAAGATCATCACTGGGCAGAATCCCGCGTCCTCCAAGGGTGTGGGTGAGGCGATTGCGAAGATGTTGGGAGTGTAAGTCAGACGGAGTGTCTGATAGTTGGTTTACCATGTCAGCCTGACAATGTATAGAGCAAGGTTAACCTAGGCCTAATAGATGGACTATAAAGCAAACATTCCTACTTACCTGCTCAGGTATCGGCTATTACAGGAAAGCTGGGGATAATGATGCATGGTTGGATTACTAATGGCAGCCAACAACTACGAGGGCTTCGCCCTTCCTCGGTTAGTGCTGATAAGATACAACAACAGCAGGCGCGGTTTTCTAAACCGCATATCACTAGCCGCCTTCTTCTCTCCCTTGAATCTATATGCTCTGTAGCAATGTTTGCGACTTTCCCTGCCTCTTACTTCTCCTCAAAGGCCTCGGCATCCCAGAGCCCTGCGGCAAGACCGAAGCGGAGTCAGGTTGCTCGAGCCTGTGACTCGTGTCGCCTTCATCGTATCAAGTGTGACACAAATCACCCTTGCCGAAACTGCTTGGCCAGAGGATGGCAATGTAACGGGAGTGGAAGCAAGGCTTGGAATCTCCCCCGCGCTATGAGGTATGAAAAAGATAGGAGTCTGGGATGAATCTGGCTCATAGCATGAACGTCGAGATTGACGTAGGGGTTACAGGGGGATTGATACACTGAAGAATCGAGTTAAAGAGCTGGAAGCCCAGCTCGAAGCTACCCATATCGGATCAGAACGCCTAGATGAGACAGATGATCGGCTGAGCATAGAGCCCCCAACCCCAAGCTCGCCTCCCCATTTCAACGAGCACGGAATACATCTGGACACGCACATTGTCAAGTCATCTTCCTCTCGCGCACAGTTTTACGGCCCATCCTCCACGTACTACTTTATCCACCGCATAAACGCACATCTCCAAACCCTCGATCAACCGTCGTTGAAGCAAGAACCTCCCCAGGCCTTGATCCCCAACTCTGCCAGCCGATCCTTCGTTCACGCTATTTGCCCTCCAGGAGATGAGACCAACGGGGTGACCGATTCGAAACCCACCGACACTGCCATAGTGGCCCCGGAACGCCAGCAACGGCTTACAGAAAATACCCTGTCAGGTAAAGGCCTGACCGCCACTCAGGAGGCATTCTTCCTCGATCTCTTCTGGGACTCTTGGCATTGCTGCTACCAGGTCCAAGATGAAGTCGAGTTCAAAGCACACTACAAGTCTCTCTGGAACGAGGTATCTACGCGAAAGCCATCTGCACTCGTCGATATCGTGTTAGCCCTCTGCATGCAATTTGGCGTCACCTCGTTACCCCGTCAAGTCGAGTCCCGAGCTCAGATCGACATCCGCGACGCCACCATCGCGGGCCGCTGGCTCTATCAACGCTGCCAGAGCCTGCTGGCCCACGAGCTCGAGATCCCGTCACTCACGACCCTCCAGTGTCAATTCTGGTCCGCCGTCTACCTCGGAAACGCATCCTTTCAAAACATGGCTCAGAGCATGCTCGGATCTGCGGTACGCACAGCGCACGCACTCGGGCTGCATATCGAGCCGCTGGTTGAGTTACCACCTGAGCAGAGATAGGCGAGGAAGCGGATGTGGTGGACCCTGTTCGTCTTTGAAACGAGGGTCTGCATTCGACTGGGACGTCCATGGGGTACATGTATGGCGCAGATGACGTGTTCTTTACCAGCAGAAGATCATGCCGATGGAGTATCTTGGATCACTTATACCGTGCAGAGGACGAAGCTCATGCAGGCGGCTCGCAACGCATTCGATGCCTTCTACGCCAGGTGCGCTTCCATTAGTAACCCGCACCATAAACAAGCACAGCACCTCGAGGCCTGCTCCAACGGGATTGAGGCTAGTCTGGACGACATGCGGGCTTGGGCAAAGCAACTCCCAGATGCCATCAAGACGGAACGACGCCGGAATGGGGAACCCTACTCAACGGATCTCGGAGAGATCGAAATTGAGCATTTTGCACCACTTTGGCTCCGTCGACAACGACTAATGCTGGAACTGCAGTATCATGACCTGGTCTTAACACTCTGTCGGTCCTGCATAGCCTTTTCCCTCATGCCTGCAAGCCCTTCAACATTGAGCTCTCAGGATCCCCGCCGTGGCAACCTTAATACCGTGCCTCCTGCAGTCCTTCGAGTTGCCGAATCGGCAGCTCTCCACGCCATTTCGACCACACATCTGTTGCGCCAAATATACAAGGAATATGACATCCTAGACGGCTGGTACGAGCCGTTCAACTACCAGTGGAACGCAGCCATCACCCTAGTTGGTTTTGTCTTGGCCCATCCTAAAGATAGCGCTGGGACGTCTGCTACTTGTGAGGCGCTCACGATGAGCATCAACGTGCTTGAGCGAATGGGCAGCTTCTTTGGCGTAGCAGCCAGCGCGGCGGTGGTCATCCGAGGGTTGTTCAACAAGGCGACTTTGGCTCAGCGCTTGGCGTCAAAGCAAGAGGAACCAACACAGGTCGACAACCAGGAGCGTGTCGACGTTGCAGAAGCATCCGCCCACCAAGACCCCTTTTCTTTCTGCGAGTTGGAAGGCGTCGGATCGTCCTGCTTTTTGCCTGGAACTGTTGGCACTCTCGGGCCAGCGTCAGAGTTTGGAGAGTTATTTGGATTTGGGCATGATGGGCATTTGTTCACAGGCTTGGATGACGGCCTCAACATGGAGCTATGGACTCAGCCGTTCAACTGAAAGCCCAGCTGGCAGAACAGCCCTATAGGTCACGTATGAAATTTAGATGTTTAATTCAAGACATGAAGGGCTGATCAAGCCCCGGCCAGGTTGTGGCCTCCTCTCTTTTATGTGTAACCACCTACGGCAGCACATATCCTCCGTCAATCAGAACATCGCTCCCCGTCATATACGTAGAGGCATCACTAGCAAGATACAGATACAGCCCCTTGATCTCCTTGACGTGGCCCTGCCTCCCCAGCGCAGACATGCGGTACGCCTCATTGACCGCCAGCGGGCTAGCACCCATCTTGGTATCGAAAAACCCCGGCGACACGACGTTGACACGCGCAAAGTCGCGCCACTCCCGGGCCAGCGACTTGCCAAAGTGCGTGATGAAGGCCTTGCTCGCGTTGTAGACCGGCTGGTCGGTCGGGACGTTTACGATGTGAGCGCTCATGCTGGAGGTGATGATGAGGTTGCCGAAGCCCTGGCGCTTGAAGATCTCGCCTGCGTATTTGGCGGCGAAGACGACGCCGTCGACTGCGCTGGAATTAGCAATGGCTTTGGAAATTGGGATGAGTTGACTTGCCGTTTACGGACATTTGGGTCCGATATTCGTCTAGGGTCTGCTCAAGAATTGGCTTCGAGATTGCCATGCCTGGTGGAGTTAATACTGGCTATAGAATAAAGGGATGGGTTATGCTCACCAGCGTTGGCGATGAAAACGTCAATCTTTCCAAAGTCTTGAAGTACGGCCGCCAAAGTCTCTTGAATTTGTTTCGAGTCGGAAACTGACAGCTGTTAGCTTGTATTTGTTAAACCATGCCAAGGTGCTCACCGTCGACTTTGTAAGCAGAGGTTTTAACTCCATGTCCTTCTGACAAGTCCTTCGCTCTCTCGATTGCAGCATCGTTTCTAACATTTCAAACCTGATTAGCTCGTGCACTTCTGTAGTACAAGATAGAAGATAACCCACGAATTATACCATAGGGCGACATTTCCACCAGCTTCGGCCATAGCTTCAGCTACGGCGAAACCGATACCGTCTGCAGCACCCGTGACGACCACGACCTTGCCATTGAGGCGAAGCTGCTCGACGACGTTGTTGGGAGTGTTCGGAAACGGCCGAGGGAAGCCCTGGCGAACTTGAGTGCAATCCTCGACTGACATGGACATGTTGATTGATAGCGGAGTAGTATGTAATTTTTTTTGGAGAATAAAGTGACACAAGATGAAAACCAGCAAGACGTAGTTGTACCTACTATCCCTCTTATAGACGGCCTGGCTGAGGAGGGCGTCATGTCATCAGACCCACTTCGGAGCACAGAACTCCGAACCTCTCCTCCTCAACATCCTGCCAAAACTCGAAGACAACATCTCGGACGACAGAGAACCGATCAATCCAGCTCCTGCATACCCTGAACGCTGTTCCTATCCAGGTAGTGTCTCGGGAGAAATCCTAGGCATCCACGGAGACTGGCCAAGAAATGGGCCCTGGGGACCGACCCAGGCCACGGCTTCAATCTAGTCGTGCCTGTGTCCACTGCCAGAGGCGCAAGACTCGCTGCTCGGGAGGCGACAATGGTAGGAGGGCGTGCAGCTATTGCTTGAACGCAGGCAAGCCGTGCAGCTTTGATCAGCGTCCTGATCGAACCCCGCTCACGCGCAAGAACCTCGATGACGCACAACGACTGTGTCGCCAGCTCAAGTGTCTGTTGCAAAAGTTCAACCCTGACCTAGACATTGATGCCGAGCTCAAAAAGCTCAGCGGCAACGGTGATGATGAGCAACTGCGAGATATGCCGGCAATGAATGAAGATACCGCCGCCCGGGAAGAGTATGAGTGGCATGAGGCTTCCCAAGCGTCGCCGACAGATGACGCTCGTCTGTCCACGCACAAAGATGGCATGGCAATTCTACCGAATCCTAACGCAGGTTATCTTGGTGAGTCCCAATGTGGCACAACTTATCCGAGCCTAACTAACAAGAGTTGCTTTTGAGGCCGGAGCTCGGGTTCGGATATCCTGCAAGAAGTTACCGCTTTACTTCCACCCTCCGTGACAATACGCCCAGGAGAGAATCCTCGCCAACTGTCGTCTGAACCCATTACTACAACGCCAAGTTTTGATCCGCCAGGTCTGGCTTCTGCAATGGCCACCGGGTCTCTGGTAGATGCATACTTCCAGCTGTACAACACCTCCTACCCGATCATCCACGAGGGGACATTTCGGGCCGAGATAGCCAACAAAAACAGCCTGTCCGCCAGCACAACTTGGCGCATCATTTACTACACAGTACTGTCAGTAGGTCACTGGCTGCTAGACGGCAGCGAAAGTCTCGAGCAATGCCCCTTCTACTCTGCTGCCAGATCTCGCATTTCGATGCAGCTACTCGAGGCTGGCTCAACAAGGACCGTTCAGGGATTACTCCTGATGGGGAACTACCTACAAAAACGGGATAGGCCCAATACTGGATACAGCATAATAGGGCTTGCTCAGAGAATTGCCTTCGGAATCGGATTGCACCGAGAAAAAATGGCAGGGGACGACAGCATCCTATTTGAGCGGCATCGACAGCTGTTTTGGATTGTTTACTGCTTTGACAGTGGCTTTGGTATCACTACTGGCCGCCCAATGGCGGTGCTCGAGGGACTCATTGACCAAAGTCTTCCTCGAAACATCGATGACCGAGTAAGAGCGGCGCCTTGGATCTTTCAATGGATGGATTCTAATGAATCCGTTAGGACTGCAGTGCTGCGTCCCCTGTTCCGCCGACGGTGGACTATCCTACGACTTACTCTGTGCTCATCGCCCAAGCAAAGCTGGCCAAGATTGCCAATGAGATTTATCACGAATTTCTCTGTGCAAAGACGGCGAACAAGAAGGTCGAGTACCAGGTCGCCGAGTTCATGGCACAGAAGCTGGACGAGTGGAGGACCGCCCTGCCGCTGTACTTCACATCTCCAGACATTCCCCCGTGGTTCGTCGGTCCACGGTCCATTGTGCTCTGGAAGGAGCAGAATCTCCGGATTCTGCTATGGCGCGGATCCAAGATGAACCATCCGTACCTTCAGACACGAATGGATGCAAAGACGCGGTACCTCGATGCGGCAATGGAGACGATACACTCCATCTCGTCCTTCTGCCTGTCTCCCCGGAGCAATCTCCACCCCGGGATCAGCTGGTACGCGACATATTTCATTTTCCAGGCGATGCTGGTTCTGGAAGCCAGTTGTCTCGTCAAGCGGACCCTGAGCGAAACCGACTCTGATACCTGGACATCATCTGCATCAACGGCAAGAAGCTGTCTTGAGGTTTTGGCCAGGAGAAACCGCTCCGCAGCCTTGTGTCTCGAGTTGATCGATTCCATTCGCAATTCAGCTCGGCCAAGCGGCAGGGAAACGCCCGCTCGCCAACAAGACTGTGTTGACGATGATGTCCGCCATGACACCGAACTACCGGTATTTGATCCTGCCGAGTGGGGGTCTCAGATGGACGACGTCGCCACTGATCCTATCTTGCGGGCAATGATAAACGAGGCGTTTCTGGATTTTGATGTTTTCCCCACTGAGACGGTGGTTCATTCGCCGTTTATGGGGACATTCGAGGGGGAATTGGCTCTCTAGAGACAAGACGGGTCTTGAATTCTAAGGACTGGTCTATCTGACAGTTTTGCTTACCTGTTGGTAGAGCTAGTGAGCCGCCGGCGTGTTCTCTACCGAAATGTCTAGTGTCTCGATTTACAAAATTCAAAAACAAACTCAACTCCGCCATTCATCACGCCAGATGTCTAAACCCTCTCGAACCTCCCTGCCCATAACTAACAAAAAAG